>CAJNDT010002046.1:575000-626553 GCA_905221615.1 Symbiodinium sp. CCMP2592
TGCGCCATTGATATCAGCTTCAACCCCCCATGCAAGGCTGCGAAGTCGCCGTCTGGCACAGCTTGGCAGTCGGGCCCTCTACAACAGCTCTTCGCATGTTGATTCGGTCTCAGTCTGAGGCCAGCAGCTGGTCCACTCTTGAACGATGGCAACTTCCACTTCGTCGCTTTCTCGTCCATGCCCCGTTGTCTCGGAGAATTCGCTTGTCACTATTTTCCAGCGCCCTCCAAAGCAGTTGAGCTTTGCATTATTTAGGGTTGAGGGCTTGAGGTTTCTTGCAACCCTTAGCTCTAGACCCCAAAGTGCTTGAGCTTGAAACACTTCAGATTTCAGACTTTCAAGGGTCAGCATTTGCCCAACGAGACTTCGCCGGTTTGAGCCAGGCTGAGTCCAAAAGACACATAGAGCAAACGACGCATTTCCATTCTCATTGAGCCAGGGGTTTGTGGCTCGGTTTTGCGGTTCAGGTTTAAGGTTCAGGTGCAGAGTGAAGACTCACCAAATGTTTGGAGACCGTGGTACACTGTATGCTCTGAAGACCTGCTGCTCCAGACAAGGCTGGGGTCCTCGCATGGGGAAGTTCTCCTCGCTGACGGCCGGGATCCAGAAGTCAGGGTTAGTTTTTGTGTTTAGGTTTTGGGATCGGTGTTTGAGGTTTTGTTTAAGTTTAGGGCATGTCTCTGCACGTATTCCAAGCACTGGTGTCCTGTCTCACGTTCCTGCTGTGCCGGATCTGTTGAAGCAGCATGAAATTCTTGAACGTGTGCGCTCTGGGTCTATTTGTTTGCGTGTCTTTCTGTGTCGACACACACACACACACACACACACTCATGGCTTACGTTACATTGTGTCACAGTGTGTTACGGGTTCTGGATGCTGGCTACAGGTTTCGTTTCAGGTGGTGCTGCATAGCACTACTATGATCATGCACTTGGTCGATGCTTACTGGATGTTTACATATATATGTCAGGTACCGTGCTCGCCCAGCGATCCTTTCAGGACAGGTTGATGGCTTTGGGGCGGGTCCTTGGAGAAGACCACGCGGGTTTGTATTGCGCGTGTAGCTTCAGTGATGTTGAGTCTAAGGGTTACTGTGCGGTGGGCCCGTTCTTCTGTTTTGGGATCCTGTGGTTTGCTTGTAAACCTTTTCAGGATCTCACGAATACTAAGGCTGATAGTTTCATGGCACGACATGCATCACACTTCGGGAGCAGCATGAGGATCTTCAACAATTTTCACTAGGGTTTGGAGGCAGTAGGCATGTTCTGCTGGGAATAGGTTGATTGCTCCATACTTCGACTCTTTCGTAGAGGCTTGGAGTCATTCTCCGATGCCCCCATTTGCATTCTCGTCAAGTGCGCCCACAGCCCCGCAGGATGCGCAAAGCGCCGGGTGGTCCTCACCGGCCCCTGTGAAGGCAATTGGGGGGCGGTTTTGAGGGCGACGATGTTCACCGACTTGTCAGATTCGGCACGTCACATCCACGGAAACACTATGACCGTAGCAGTCGACACCGTTTCACGATGGTTGCTGCAAAAGCAATTGTCAAGAGATGTGTCGTTAACGTAGTAGCACAGTCCTGAATATCTCCACCAAAAAAACTGCTTGGAGTCAACTCAGGCCAGCAAAGCAACTCTGCTATGACCACAACGCAACAATATGCACAGACCTGCGCAGCTGACAACCATCGAACAGAACTTCGTGTTGCTTAGGAGTACCATCTCCGGCATCCTCCTCGTATCTACTCCTCCTTGGCGTCATCAACTGTATCCATCCTCTCACGGTGCTCCTCAGCGTCATCGTCGTTTACTTCCTCATCGTCACCGCACCAAGCGTGATCGTCGTCATCATTCTCATCGAGGTCATCATCATGGTCGTTATCGGCATCATCATAATCTTCTTCTTCACGGTCACGTTGGCAAAAGGATACTGCGCGGAGAATGATCTAGGCCCTAGGCTTAAGACGTCGGAGTCGGATGCCCCGATCACGCGGCGACAGGTCATGTTTGGCAAGTCTCAGACGGAAGCTGCCCTTGGGATTCCTGCCCGCATTCATTGCTGAGCAGCTGCGACGCAATTGCAACACTTCTCGCTGATGCCGACCTGAGGAACTACTCGGGTGAAATTGATGTGGCTCTAGTCTTAAGTGGAGCTGTCTGCGCGTGGCTAGGCGTTTTGGGGGCAAAATCTTGGACATGTCCATGAGGCAGCAGTGTTCACAGCGGAGCTGTCCTTGAAGGCGGGGGGTGCAGAAGTTGCAGAAATACAGTGCACGCATTTTGGAAACAGGAGCTCAGGCACCACATGCTGGCAGGGTCGTGGCGCGGCCCAGGCGCCTGTGCCTGCCCGTACAAGACTCTCCCAGATGCCCGTGATATCTCAGGTTTGACCTTCGCCGAGCGCTACTTGACAGCGGCTTGTGCGGCACTCGAAAGTGAAACTTGCAGCTGACCGAGCTGATCCGGGCCTGGCTGTGCCACCACTACCTGCGAGTCTCTGGTAACTTAGTAATCCTTAGCAGCAGTGGTCCTCCTCGTCGTCGTAGTCGAAGCCGCCGCTGTAGCAGTAGCAGTAGTGGTGGTGGTGCTGGCCGTGGTGGTGGTGGCTTTAGGTGAAGATTCCCGGCTGGCCACTTCCACCTATCCGCCCTGTGGTACCGAGGCCACGGCGCATGGGTCAGTTTTAGTTTCTCTAGCCTTGTTGATCTCGTGAGTCTACTGCTTGTAAGTCACCTCAAAAGAAAAGTTGCATAAATCTGGCAGGCGGAAGCAGTCCTCGCCAAGACACGGCCTTGTGATGGCGACTCAGAGCCCCTGCAGTTTCATTGTGATGCAGCACGGTTGGGCCAGCTCCTGCTAGCAGGCATCTGCTCGCAAGCGAGCCAGTATGTCAACAGAAACCCTGCAAACACGCTAAAGATCCAATCATCCTGCCAGTAAGTGAACAAGGAACCAAGAACTCAAAAGACCGCAGGCGGACAAGGTTGAAGAAATCGAAAAGCAAAATGACAAGACAGACGTACGTGCACACACGCGCGCACATGCACCACCACCAAATTCAACAGTAGTAGTAGTAGCAACAACAAGAAGAACTTCAACTTAGAAGAATCTCAATAAGAATAAGACTAATAAGCAAAAGAAGAAAGATATTGAACATAGGAATAAGAGCAAGAAGATCAACCGACGACGGAAGAAGAGGGAAGCAGGAGCAGGATCTATGTACCGGCGTGCTGCCGAAGACTCTGCATCACGCAAAGGTCCAAGGTGACTTCTGTGGCTGCCACTCGCTTCTTCGAGGCCCCAGACTGGCTGAACCCGAACCCTGAACTTCCTGAAGTCTCTCGAAAGTTCCGTGGCGAGGCGAGGCTGCTCTGCTCTGCGCAGTGTCATGTCCGGGCACGTCGACCCTTCGCAGAAGCCTGCCACGTCTTCAGATCCCCAAACTTTTCTTTGTCAGAGGCTTGAACTGTGTCGAGCACATGCCAAACGGAGGTCACAGATCTTGGAAGAGAGGTGCTCTGCGTGGGCCTGGATCGAATTAGTGCAGCATGAGTTCCAGACCTGAAGCCTCAGCCTTCAGCAGTGAGCCTTTACTGAGGATAACATGCAGCTTGGAAAGTCCTGCCAGTTCAACAGCGACTGTGATCTGCCGGTATCCCAGGTCCCTTCCAACTAGTATGTCAAGCCTATGGAACCTGTTAAATGGTGTCTTTAGCATCCATTCTTCCCGGTTGAGGTTGTGATCTGCCCGGCTTCTGAATACCTAGGCTGTTTCCCCCGATTGGCCAAGAGTCGAAGCTCGAATGTGACATTGCCAGGTGCTGAGAAAAGGCATGCTCGAGCAATCTCGAGCACGTGTAGCATGTCCGTTTGTGTACACTCCTTAACATGGTGACAAGCAGATTTGCATGCTTTGCTGCATTTACTCATGGGCAAATTTCGCGCGATAGCTCGAAGAGATGCATGTTTACGCATGACGGATTTACGTGTGTAAGCAAGGCAACGGGCCTGTAAGTCTGCATGTATGTATTTATGCACGCATGTGTACGTGTCCTTCGGCCGATTTTGCGTCGTAAGGAAACTTGGAAGTGCAAGTTGCAGTCCTCCATGGTGCCTCGGCAGAAGGTTTTCGAATTCAGTAAGTTGAATGGTGCATGTGTGGGCAGTTGACGCAATGCTGTGATCTCAGTTGCAGCCGCAGCATGTTCTTCGGGGCTCCGTGTGCATCGCGAGGGCGAGGACATGCCGAGGGGTGCATCAGTATGTGCAGTGTTTGTCACAGATCGTTGTGCAAGATGCTAGCTTTTGGATCCGGTGCTCGACGGAGGCGGACTCCCGCCATGCACAGTAGCCTCACAGTTCTCAGTGTCGATGGAAATGACAGCAATCTGAGGGCAGGGAGCTTTGTGTGAGTGTATGGGTGCACCCAAAGACCGCAAGTTCCAAGACGGGAAGTACAGCACCGATTCTACCACTGCAAGCCGAACCAGCCCTGCGCATTCTCGGTCGTAAGTGACCTCTTGCAACTTTACGAAGTCCCTCACATGCATGCCATGACAGTCTGCATGTGAATTGTTCGTGAATGAATAATGAATGACTATCCCTGCAGTACGATGCCTCCCTTGGGCCAATGGCAAGCACAGTACCTTCTCGCGCATTTGTGGGGCTCCTACTGCCGTCGTGGCCGTAGATGCATTCAGTCTTTCGGCATGGAGGCTTTGCAGAAGAAGCGCGAACTGCAATCACTGTGGGCGATCTTTAGAGCCGACCACTTGCAGTTGCACGCCGTGCTCCAAGGGCCAAGACCAACTCGTCATTGTTCTTGTCCGTGGAGGTGCCAGGCGCTGAGGTCCCGCTGAGTGGAAAAGGGGGCTGAGCTTTGGGCCTCTGGGTCGCAGCTTCCTGGCCTTCTAGGCAGGAGGGCTGCAGCTTGCCGGATGCGAATGCCTAGCTCTCAGTGAGGGCTGTTGGGCCTTAGGTGGACGGATGCTACAGGCCTGTGAGCTACAAAATCTACACCCGAAACCGCCCGTCCCGGTCCTTGCTGCTTAGTTTGCATGTCGAGCATCTCGACCCTGGGTAGGACCGGCTAGTGGTCGGCGTAGATCTTGTGGTTCGCACGTTTCTTGTGATGTGGGAGGTCACCGACAACCTCGTCAGTGCACACAACGGTGGAAGCTCATATTTGAAGCAGGACGGACGGACGGACTCTTGACGAGACACGTGCTCCATGCCGTTTTGTTCCCTGAGAGGAGGTTAACTTCCAGACCACAGCAGCTTGGGCGCCACCGGAGCAGGGCTTGTGAAGCTATAGGTAGGTTCCACTCCCTTTTCCTCAGTCCCTTCAGAAGCTTGTCTTGTACTTTGTTCGATGTTCCTTCTGCGTCGTGGAGTACAGTCCAGGTCACCCGCACCAGCACCACAACGTCTAGCACCACCACCTACGGCAACTTCACAAACATCTCCGATGAAGAGACCACCGACCTGGCCCCGCTGGCATCTGAGGGCTTGTTACTTCGGCTTCCGGGTTCACTTAGTCACGGTTAGTCCATAAGATGAAGCTGCAGGTCACCACCGGAAGAGAATACGACGACCACGACCACTCCAAGTTTTCCTGGCAAACTGCAGGCCACACAACGGTGCCTGGAGATTTCGCGAACTGCCTCGCATAGACGATTCCGAAACTTCGAGCAGTAGCGAGGGTTGTCTCAATTGACTTGGAAGCATCTTTGGCAACTGCCGCCGTAGTCGTCACTGTCGTGGGCAGGTGAGGACATCGCCTTTGCTGGCCGCGGGCTCGAATCCACACTGCAACTCCCTGCCCTGACTAGCACCATCATCATCAAAATCAAGTTGTTTTGATAATCTTCTTCATCGTCATCATCACTATCCCTATGGTCAGTGTCGCCGCTATTGTCATGGGGTTTCCTCTGGCTTCTGAGCGAGTTCATGAAGACACCTCCCCAGCAAAAATAGATGTGACAAGCAAGTCTGCAGTTGGAGACATATCAGTTGTCACACTGATAAGAACAGATACTACACTTGATCATAGCCAAGCGGCCGAGACAGTATGCTCCAGGGTGCAGATTACCAGATCTAGGATGCACGTGGCAAGTGCACTGTATGGAACATATCGAACCGTTTGCGACTTGGAGGTTGCGAGCAAGGTTGCTCTGACCAAACTCCTCGTTCGGAGTTTAGACTTAAGTAGGTCTGGGGTTTCCCGTTTAGGGGTTAACAACCAGAATTGGGATTTAGGGCTTGGGGTTAAAATGGTCTGGAGTTTAAGGCTTGGGACTAAGATGGTCTCAACTTCGGGCTTAAGGTTAAGAGAGTTTGGGGTTTGGGGGATTTGGGGTTTAAGGTTAGGAAGGTCTGGGGCCTGGGGTTGAGGGTCAACAGGGTCCGGGCTTTAACGTCTAGGGTCAAGGGGAGTCTGGGGTTTTTGGGTTGGGTTAAGAGGGTTCGGGATTTGGGGTTTTAAGGTTAAAAGGGGTCCGGCTTGGGTTATAACGTTTATCAGGGTCAGGGATTTAGGGTTTAGGGTTAAGACGCGTTTGTGGTGTAGGGTTTAGGGTTAAAGGGGCGGGATTGAGAGATAAGGGCTCGCGGGTTAAAGCTTAAAATCAAGAGGGTCCGGGGTTTACGGTTTGCGGTTTAGGGTTTAGAGGGCTTGCACCCAACGAGGCTACGCCTCAGATCCAGTGACGCACAGCCATCGCTGTAGCGCTCGGTGAGACTCGACCAACATGGCCGCATATGGCCGCATGTGTTCACTCTGCTCGAAGTCCGTTGGTCAGGTTGCGGCGTCGCAACCTGCACGTTAGTGTGCTGGACCAGGGCAGTCTGTGTTTTGCTACGGACCATCGCATGTAGCGAGGCTTGTAAAGCGATGTCGCATGCCCACATCAGACTTTAGATTCCCACGTGCGACTTCACAGACGCAAATCCCCACGTGTACACGACTGCAGGAGTCGACATGTGATTGTGTCTTCTGGTGTGTGTCGCACATGTACCATCTGTTTTCGAGTGCATCTTCCCACACAACGCGTCTCGGCTTAAAGCATCTTCTTGAGTTGCGTGTGTAAGACACGGCTCTGCCTTTTACTTCCCTACCTCCCGCGCTAACACGATGTCGCGCGCCCTCATTTACGAGGCACGCATCTAGCGCCTTTCCGTCCTTTCCTTGTCTTGTAATTCTCTTGGCACTGCCAGGCGATGCAGCCATTCTTTGCAGCCCGCTGCGAGGAAGCAGCGGAGATTTTGGGTGAGGCTCAGACAGCAGGCGGGTACCCTTCCCCAGCGACGCCGTCAGTGAATGCACTTTTGGAGGTTTGAGTTGTTGCATAGGACACGCGTATAACGGTGGCGATAACCACCACCTGCATCCAGACGGCATGAAGCCGTTCTGCGACGCCATTGCTGACTTCCTGAAGGCGGCGACCGTGGATGTTTCTAGTTTCCTTGGTTTTGTTTTAGGCGGGGGTTCTCCTCTGGTCTTTCCTGTGTGTCTCTGGTGCCGGTGACCTCATGGCGCGGATTTTGTGATAAGCGACAGCTGCTTGTGTGCTGTGCGCGCTCTGTCCCAGGCCGCAATTTCTCGATTCCACCGCCAGTAGCCGCGCTCTGTTTTTTTTGGTTTCTTTTGTGTGCTAGCAGGACAATCATGAACAAGACCGCGATGGGAAGCTCTCCCAGTCCCTGCTCCCTGTGCCGGTGTGTCCGGCATGGGGGCGGGGATTTGGGAGAGATTACTTTTCTTGGCACCTTTGGCGGCATTTGCCCCAAGGTGCCACGAAAGTTGTCGTGGTTTGCTCCGGTGCGTATTGCAGCTTGACATTCTTGGACTATAAGTGTTTGGACCTTCGTGCATGCTATGCTTGCTTTTGCCAGGGAATGATGTCACCTTCGGCGAGGACCCCTCCTACGTCGCCGACTGCATGCGGCGCATGATTCAGGCGGGCTACTTTTTTCTCTGCTTCGAGCTCCAATGCATCTCTTCTCTCCCTCTGCGCTCCTGTAAGTGCCCTCCCCTCCTTTGCAGGACTTCGCGTGGTACGATGTCGAAGTCAAGGTCCTGGACGTTGTACCATCCCAGGACATACGGCCAACGCCGTCGCCGTGACTGCACATCAACTTTCGGCTTTCTTGAGGGGGACTAGCCTTATAAAAGAAAGCTGCACACCGAGAAACATTGCGTTGCTTCGCCTTCAAAACCGCTGTGCGCGTCCTGGTGAGTACAGTGACGCTTCCAAGCAGTCAGTGTCTACCTCTGCCACGTGCATGTCCGAGTCCAGGTGTGTCTGTTTACATCGTTTACATCTGTGTCTCTGTGTCTTTGTGCCCGTGTGTCTCTGCCTGTGGCTTGTCTGTGTCCATGTCTCTGCCTCTGTTTGCGTGCATGCGGGTGTCCCCCTGTGCGTCGCTGCCATCGCAGGTGCAGGACTAGACTAGACAGCTTTCTAGCATTCGCACATGTGCCATGTGTTCAGTGCGAAACGGTTCTGGAAGCTGCGAGCATGCGTGTCAATTGGTGTGCAATCGAGCAAAGTAGCCTTTTTGTCCGTGTTTTATCTAAGACTGCAGCGCTCTCTACAGAGCGTGTGACGCGTCACTGCTTGCGTGTGCATGAGTGTGACGTGTCTGTGGCTTGCGTGTGCTTAAGCTTGATAAGTGTAGGCCCTGTGCCGGAGTTCTCCCGACTCGCTCGCGCCGCTATGTTGGCTTCGAACGTCACTCCAGGGTCGCGCCCGGATTCTACTATATCCTATGCCGTCGAATTGCGACTGGGGCCGGACTTTACCCCAATCTGACCCCTCAGGCCTCTCCGAGGCCCCACCCCCAATCTGACCCCTCACCGGCCCAATCTGACCCCCCACAGCCCAATCAGACCCCCGCACGCCACCCCCCACACCCAATCTGACCCCTCAAACTCGTCGGCGACCCCCCTGACCCCAATCTGACCCCCCAAACAAAGGGTTGAAACCTGCAGCCCTTGGGGTTTAGGTCTAAGAGTGTCCGGGATTTAAGGTCTATGGCTAAGAAGTTCCGGGCTTAGGGTTTAGGGTTAAGAGTCCGGGTTGGCTTAAGACGGTCCGGTGACTCTCAAGAACTCGTAAATTCTGCAAATCCGAACCTTCTTGCTCTAAAAGCCCCATACTGGTATCCAGGTTTCGAGGACAGCATGGCTTTAAAGGACAAATGTCATGTCAGTTGGCAACAGCTCACGAGCTAGTTGCCTTTCAACAAATTTCTGTTATGGATGATTCCATCGGAGACTCCTAAGGCGTACGGGCCTCAGAGTGCAGTGAACTGCTCGACCCTATGAGAGCAAGCTGCTGGATCTCCGCCCAGCACTAGCCAGGCAAGCTTGTGCAGAACCTGTATATTCCTTGCACGCCATGAGTTAGTTGGTTCTTGTAGGCTGTGTCAGCAGTTCGAAAATTTGCAGGTTCTTTTGTGCATTTCGATTTCGGTCTCTTTTTGAGAAAAAGGTAATGGCTCAATAAACCAAGTCTTGGCCCGCAATTTCCTGCTCGCTTCAGATTGAAGGGAGAACTGTGGGTTCTGGCTTTGACCAAGTGTAGCACTAACAAGCTTAGAAACCGAATAGCTAGTCTTTGATTGATTGGGAATATTGGTGCAGTGCTCATGGTGATGATGTGACGCTGGCGCCGACGACGATGGCGATGGTGACCGTGTGCATGATTGAAGTGATGGTGGCTGTGGAGGGTCATGGTGGTGGGGATGACGAAAGCCATGATTGTGAGTGCAAGCCGGCTTACGACTGCCGGGATTGGTGTCAGCGTTACTTTCACCCTTGCTGTTGGTTTGACTATCGCTAGTCTTCATGCTGTCACTGACACCAAGTGTCATCAGTTGCTGCTAAATAGCCATTGAAAATGCTGTACCTATTGTTGGATGAGTACTGGCTCACATGGTTTGTTGCGCATGGAGTTCGTTAACGCCATGCCCGACTTCAGGGTCTTCCCAGATGCTGCATGTAGATAGTGGGCTCCGGCAAAACCTTAAGCCGTACACTACAAGCACCCAGCTCCCTAAGCTCCTGAACGCAAACCCGCAGCCACCCTTGCCGAGATCTTCGGAGCGGGTGGTGTGCAGACTCTGACGATCACCGCCAAGTCCCAAGACGAAGCTGGATGATGCTGGATGTCTTGAAATTTCAGTTTGACATTGTACATGTTCGTGCTGTGTTCCTGGAGCTTGGAGCCGTAGTCATTATTGCGGCAATGCATTTCAATTTCAGGCAAATGCAACGCCGGATGGTACTGGCATGGAGGACGTGGACAACAGTTGAGTATCGTTCACAGCTATGACAGAGTTCATGGTTCAATTGGTCTCTCTAGCATGCTGGCCTGGCACTGTAGGACCTGGAAACAGCTGGCGTCTCAGCGCGCAGCTGCAGCGGAGACTTGGCGCGTCCCTGCCTTTCCAGGCAGCTGCAAGGCTGCAGGCCAGTCTTGGAGCCTACGTGTCTCAGGACAGAAGCTCGAAGATACGTAAACTAATCAGACGGCATGTGAGCGGAACAGGAATCTTGAGAATCGGCCTACTGGTCGGACAACAGCGACTGTAGCCAAGACTTCGGTTCAAGCCCGGGCTTAGCATGGCGTAGCGCCTGATGCCAGGAGACAATTCCGGATGTGACATTCTCCGACATGACGACAGAGGTTCCATACGCGCTTCAGCTTATCGGACTGCTTTGGGCTGTCGCGAGTGCAATAAGCTTGCAGCCTGATGTGTGATTCAATGTGGCTCCTAGGGTCCATTCCATCCTGTGGCGGCCCCTTAGGAGTGGAGCAAACATTGCCGGCATTGCTCTCCTCGCAATCGCTGTTCGCACTCTGCTCACTGTTAGTCTGACATCGTCGTTGTCGGCATCAACGTCAAAATCATTGTGCTCGTCATCATCGTCATTGCCACCATCACCATCACATCACCATGACTGCCATTATCTTCGTCCTCATTCGCATCGGAATAGTCTAGTCTGGAGCGGTGGCAAAGCCTCTTTGCTGCTGTTTCTAGCAGTCAATCACAATCACAATTCCTGTTGGATCGACGTTTCATTGCTGCTTAACGGTAGAATGTAGGTCTTCCAAAGAACTAGCATTGATCTGCGCCGCAGGCATCAGGTGGGGATAGGCGACCACAAAAAAACATGTGGTCTAAAATTTGATCGGTGGGTGCCTGAAGCGGAAGTGCCAGGTACCTGACGTGGAAGTGATCGTGTTCAGTGAGAGGGAGGCCGGAATCTTTGCGACCTTTGCGTCGACGGAGTCATCACGATGTAGTGCAGCACAGATCCACATTGCGGATACCTGGCATGGTGTTGTTCCCGCCAAGTCAGGAAGAACCAGACACCTGCCAAAGTGTTCACTTCCACGACAGCATTTCACGTACTAAGGTGAGCAGCTCCCTGATCTCCAACATTAGCTATGCCATCATGGGCACAGCGCTGACCAGTGTTACGTATGAGGCACCTTGGTTGATGGCGAACTTGCAGCACCACTTACGTACTTTGATTGGAATGGTGGTCTCAATTTTGCCGTAGCTGCCTCATCCAGGAACCGGAACTTTGCAGCGATGCAGAGTTTGAGTGCGCCCCTGGCGTGGCCCAGTGAGCATTCAGCTATTCAACATACACAAATTGGGTGCACGAGTGCCAGACTCAGACGAGGTCTGCGTTCTGTGTCCCGCTGGATCCTGCCAGTGCGATGGATGGCAGGACCCGGTCCGTTGTAGGCTTTAGGGCGAGACGTCTGTGAAGGCGTGTTTTTCAGAGCGATCTCCGCGGCCGAAAGAGGGTGTTCTCCGTGTCGTGATGCGAAAAGGACTGCGAGAACGGTGCGGACGAGGCCGTGCAGCAATGCGCAATGCCAGTGAGCGTGCGCATACCGAGTAGAAGGTTTGATAAAGTCTGGTTCACCGGAGAGATAGTGGTCGTTTAAGATGCGATTTCGCTATCGCAGGATGTTTGGGGCGTGCTGTTGCAGAGAAACGTCAATTCCTTGGCCATTGGTCTCATGCTTGCTGCCACGCAGAAGAATCCTTCTCTCATCTTCCCTCAACCGCGCACCAACACAATTGCGATGGCGGTTTGCAGAAAGAGACATCCCCGGTGCCCAGCTAAGGTCACAACGGCGGCTTGTGTGCAAATGCGCAGCTTGCCTGTATTGGATCCAGCCTGCAAGGAAGTGCTCTCCGTGTCGTGAAGTCTTGAACATTTCAGTTGCAGAAGTGCCGCACCAGTCCTTTGTCGCCGGCACAGTGTCCAAGCCGAGGCAACCTGTCAACAACTGATACAAGTGCCCGCACCCTACACGATCTCACTCAAAGACGACTCTGTGCTTTAAGTTCTGTGATGCGGCGAGGTCAACGAAAATGGCACAGTCGCAGGGGATGATCCATGCTTTGGGCAGTCAGGCTTTCCTTGCAATAGTCGCCTGGATGCAAGTGAGGGAGACATACTATAAGATGACAGCTTCAGCCGCTTCTTGCATGTGACCCTATGACGACTTGAGGCACTGTGCCCGTGCCTGAGCTTCTGTGGGACGGCCAATTTGTCGGGCTGTTTAAGACTTCAGGTGGGCTTGCTTGCTCTCGGCTGTGGCTTTAACCACGCACTGAAGGTGTGTCCCGATCTCGCGAACATGTGATGGCGTGCAGGCGCCGAGTTCTGTGTTTGGGGTTGTTTTGAGCTTGGGAGAGGCTTGTGTCCAGAGGTTCGCTTTTCTCTACCATGAGGGCAGATGTGCTCAAGCTGAGTCTCAGGATTGCCCTGGCGGAGAGGATGAGGAAGGCAGATGCTGGAGCAGCATTGTTTGACATTCTCAAATTGCCGCCCGACATCACGAGGCTGTCCGGTCTTGCCAGAGCCGCGTGCCCGGAGAACCGTGCATTTTGTCAAGATTTGGCAGACCAGAGAAGTTTGGGTCAATTTTCGTTCGTGAGGTCGGACGACAGCAACTCCTCCGACAAGGCGACCTGGGTGGCTGCCGCGAGTCTCCCAGAGAACCGATTGGGCATGAGGGCATTCGACTGCGTTCGCAAGACTAGCGGAATATGGCATGCTAGGATTCTAGGCCTACCAGTCCTTTCAACAGCCGTAGTGGAAGCAGGCAAAGAAATCAGAAAATAGCAGTGGAGTGTGACAGCACTACATGTTTTTACAGAAGCGCGAACCACAATCATGTTCACTATGGGAGATCGTAATGCAACTGCCAGTTTCTACGAGCCACCCTTACCCAGACTCATGAGAGAGATAGAGTCGCTTCTGAGGTCTTTTTCGACTCCACAGAGGCGAGGGGTGCAAAGAGTGAGAAGACGTTGCGATACCTGGGTGCCTCTCACATCGCGGAGCCCCGCTTCAGATCAAGTGCGCGAAGCTGGCGCAGCCGGACGGCGTGGTCTCGTGGCGCACCGAGACGCCGCATGAGATCAGAAACCAAAGAGCCAACAAACACAACATCCTGACAAGATTGAGAGGGATCAAAAATTGAGACCTACTGGATCGACGCCTCTATCCCGGTTCCCGATCTGAGTACTCAGGCCGGAAGTTCAGCTGATGGCTTGTTCTGTGGAGGCGAGGCAAAGAGAGCAGGAGAAGCGTTCCCAGTAACAGAACTACGGGGGCAGTAACGGCGCAAATCATGCGAGGCAACTAGCCAGTTGTTGCCACACGACATGTGGCTTCCAGAGCCATGCAGCCAGCGACTCCTAATTCAATGTTTAGAGTTAAGAAGGGTCCCGGTGCGTGGTTCAATCAGACTGCTTTACTGCTTCCGTGTCATCGAGGGAATGGCTCGAATCGGCACCCAAGACCTGACAGCACGACGTTTGTGCCACAAAGTTTTCGATAGTGGTGCTAGCGATGAATCTTCACCTTCTGATGTAGGCATCAGGGTCGTGCGAACCCAGATACTGGAACAGGACGTGTTGCATGGACTGTTGCGGGCGAGGTCGTAGATGCAACAGAGTTATCCGGACCACCCGATGGCTGCAGGCAGTCACTCCGCAGGTATTGGACGTGGCCAAGGCAAGGTCTAGGGCTCTAGTTGCTTGGGGATTTAGTGTCTCGAGGTCTAGGCCCAGGCATAGGCGTTGAGGGTTTAGGGTCTAAACGGATGTCGAGAGTTTCGGGATGTTTCGGGCTTAGCACCCGATGAAGATTTCGATTGCACGATTAGCAGTTTCATGCATGAAATCTTGGACTGCAAGATGTTTGATATCAGCAATTGTTCAAGCATGAATTGTCATGATTACATTCGTTACTGCCTTACCGTGAGGGCATATGTTCTCGCAGCACGTTGTGCTTCTAGTTGTAGCGTATCGTGCAGTATTCCTATGAGAAGATGGTTGCAGTACTGGGTCGACTGAATCTTGTGTCGCCATGATATTATCACCCTTCTTCTGTCATTGTGTGCATGCCTGTTGCATTTCTGTACAAGTAGTCGTTTGGTTCAGCACGAAAGTGACCTTTTCGTGTGGCTCGAGTACGACAGCGCAACCTGTCGAGTCGTTCAGGGTTAGAGGCTAAAAAGCTTGGATAAACCTGAATCTCCAGCCCAGGCTAACGGCAGCAACGTGGCTTCGCAGGGACCCCGGCGCATTGGATGTTGGCACACGCCCTGGGAAGGACCAATTTCCTGCATGAGTATGGATACGTCTTGCATGGCCGATTACCAACGTACGGCTATTCTTGTCAGCTTTCCGGTCGACTCTGTCATCATTCTCATCGTCTTTCATCTCTTTGTTGTCGCCTCTCGTGTATTCTCGCGTTGTCGTCTTCAGTGCCAGCAGCAGCAGCAGCAGCAGCAGCGTCACGGGCGTACCACCAGCACCACCACCACCCCCACCACTGCTGCAGCCGCCGCCGCCGCCAGCACCGCTGCCACAATCGCCACCACCACCAGCAGCAGCATCATCGTCGGCGTCGTCATCGTCATCACCATTACCATCTTCTGCTGTTCCGTCTTTTTCATGTTCATCATCATCGTCATCATCCTCAGTGTCGTCACCATATGTCATCATTTGTTCCTTGGGGTGGTCGTCGAACCACTCGTCGAAGTTATGTCTGACATCTCTGATGACAGCAAGTTGACCTGCTTGCATTTTCTCGAGGCCCCTTCGAAAGCCATCTTCAAACTGTGTGCTGCGAGCACAGCTTCTGCTGGCCGCTGTCGCTGCCATCTCATCTCGAGAATCTCGGAGGATGCGAGTCTTGTTGCTGCAGGTACATGGCGACGATCACGACCAATGCTACTCCTGTCCGCCTCTCAAAATGTGATTGGTGCTATTCTGGTGTTGAGCATCCCTACACTTTGTGTCGATGCGCGGCAGTCCCAAATGTCTCATACCTTGTGCCCGGACCCCGGTCCATGAGCCCAGATCGACCTGGAGAATCCGTTGCAGCCTCAGGGGGGCCTTCAAGTTTGATGCGAGCTGGTTGTGCCAGATTTCATGCATGAAGTCTGGTCTGATCCTGCACCCCCAGAAAGAGCTTAGACGCGATTGCAGCCTGGGATTATGTGGATGGATGTTGCTTGTCCTGCAGGACTTTCATGCGGACGGAGGTGGACAATGCCAATGGCCAGATTTCCTTTGGCTCCCTGCGCTGTGCGGGGGGCTCAAGAATCACTAAGCCGCCTGCCTCTCTCAAAGCATTGCTGGGAGATGCCAAGGCTGTGGGGCCAAACCTGAAGAATCACGAGATCATTGGCAGCTTTGCTCAAGTGTGGGAAAGTGTTGCAGAAAGCGAGGTGCCACCAAGTCGGCGCTCCCTGCCCCAGGCTTGGCCACAGCAGAGATGGCGTACAATGCGGACAACGCCTCCAAAGTAGTGAAGCGCAGGGCTCGGTTGGTTAACGAAAGGGAGATGTTCAGCTACAAATTGCCACATGTATGTGAATGTTTGTGAATGTGCATGCATGGATGCACAATGTTCCAGCTTTTTCTTGGGGTTCGGTAGCCGTTTTTCGATTAAACAAGAATCGAGTACATGGGTGTGTGTATGACCAGGTGCTACTGCATGCAGCGCATGTACCTCGAGCCCGAGGTTGCGGTGTATAGTTAATGTGCGCGCGCATGGCCATGCGTAGATGAGAAGCTCAGAGGTGTTCTTGGCGCTTGCTGACACGGACAAGCGGGCTACGATGTGCCAGTGCCCAAGTATGCAGGGAATTCTGGAGGCTCCCAGGAGCTGAGCTTATCAAGCCAAAGGCACAGAGTACATCGGCATATCGCAGGGCAACTATCACCGAGCCGGGAACCAAGTTGCGTCTCAAGCCAATCTTGGAAGATGGAAGATGACAGAAAACGAGAGTATGAGACGACCAAGTCCTGGATACGTGTCGGCATCATCGTCCTCTTCAACGAACTCTTCGAGGCAGACTCCCTCTCGTCAGGACATGTTTTGTCGGCGCCGTGCACCCTAAGGCGCTCATACGTGGAACCTCCACTTCCGTGCGCTACAAGGTCGAGCATCGGACGGCGCAGATTAGATGACGGGGGGTGGGGGCTTGCTGCAGGATGAGACTACGAGGCTTGTGCGACACTTCAGGCCTGTCGCCGCAGGGTCGTCGGAGTGCTTGGTGCATCGCGCATAGATGACCACCTCTCTTGCTAGGAACCTTTTCTGGTTTTGGTGGGGTCCTCAGAGTCTTCTTCGTGGCAAGGAACCAGTCTGTGCCACAACCCGAGCAGTGACCAGGTTGCTGAACTCTGCCCTGATCCCGGCCTTCGTCAGCTGCACCATCCCAGCACGGGAGCTCGGTGGGGCTCGGGATAACCAAGGCCCAAGCCCGGGCTGTCTCTCCTAGAGCTTCAACTTGGGGAAGCAGCCTGTGAATCCAAGCGCTGCAGCTACAGCTTTCCCAGGCCTTCTGGGGTTGGCTCCTTCGAACCCTGGAGATTGAAGGGACGGACGTAGGCCGGAGCACATGAGGATGTGTGTGGCTGAAGAGAACCATGCGAGACTTAGAAAGGTGGAATGTCCATGCGGCCACGCTCTCAAGCTTGTTCTTGTTCAGCTCTTCAGGGCCTTGCGAGTCACAGCCGCCTTTCTGCAGGGAATGGCATGGTTGGGTGGGATGCGTCATCACACTCGTCATGGGGATCCGCGTGGTGATTCCTCAGGCAGGACCAGGGACACTTGTCAGCGCCCTTCGCCCATCTTCGCCCCAGCTTCCACTCTCATCGCTCTTGGTTTCAGGTGCCCGACCTGTTGGCCATCGGATGCCGCCGCTGCAGCCGCTGGCGCAAGGCCAGCTACGCGCTTTTTGACGGTGGCGGGGGAATCGCCAGTCGACTCCAGGCCCGGAAGACGATCAGCCAGGCTCGCACGAGACTTCAGGATCTTCAGGGTGCAGCGTGAAGACTCGCTGTCAACAGGAGGACCTGAAGAACCTCTACGTGAATCCAGAGCTCGGGGCTCAATTTTGGAGGATGTTGGCCTTAGGGCCTAAGCCTGCCTAAGCCTTCCTAAACCTTCCTAAGCTTTCTCGCCCTTCCGTGCTGCATGGTGCGAGCCTTGTGTTGCTGGTCCACAGCTCTTAAAACATCCAGAATACAGTGGTGTCAGAAGCGCACAACGAGGTTCCGGCTGGCAGAAGGTTTCGTTGGCGCCTGAGAGCGTCGCTGGCAACATGCCTTCATCACGCCCACTCTTTCGCCCACACTTCCACCGTTATCTTTTGTCAAAGCCAGAGAGACCGTCAGCAAGGTGGGGCGGCCTGGAGGGACTTGCAACTTAGGCAGAGACTGCTGTCACTGCGAGCCTTGCCATGATCTTCGGCCCGGCGCTACCGCTGCTGTGCGCAGCTCAACGCTCACAGCTCACCATTGCTTGCATCCAGCTCGGGTCCGTGTGGGGTCTACAAGTTGGATCAAATGGGTAGAGAATACTAGTATATGATGTTTATGTCGCAGTATTGACTTGCACAGAAGATTGCAATGTTGCCTCGCGCAGCCTCGTGACTGGGCATGCCGCGATCATAGTTTCTACATAAGCTCATCCAACCTCAATGGGCCTGACATGTCCTGAGACAGACCAAACAAGTTCATTTCGGCTCCTCGCAGTCTGGTGCCGACGTTCCGGTTTGTTGCAAGCGACAACCCTTGCAAAACAGGCTGATGAACGAGCAAGCATCCTTTCGGAAGATTGCAGCTTACCTTGTTTAGCTGGCTCATGCCCTCAGGAATGTTCTCGCTGCTGCTTCTTGCTTCACCCGTCAGGGGCTGGGAGCGTGTCGCTTGCTTCTCTGAAGCTTTCTGTAGGAGCCCAGAAGTTGCTCGATGCTACGGAGACGATCTTCCTTGCCCCAAGCACGCCTCCCCCCATCGCCTATCTCTCGCGAGGTTATTTGGTCGACTGGTATGTGTTCCTACGCCACTCACGACGACCTCCCATGTTCGACGAGACGATTGCCCGTGTTTGCGTGCGCTTGGCATCTTGAGGGCCAGAATGGGTCGCTGGCTCATCAGCCTGACGCAGTGACCTCAATTGAATGCATGCTGTTGCCGTCTGCGAACCACGAGTGCGCAGTGCCTCAGCATGACCCAGCCCTCTTCTCGTTTGACAAGACCCGATACTGCAAGAAACCCGTGGAAATCTGGTGCCCGATCCGCATGGCCAGGTGGACCATTTGCTGCTCGGATTGGTTCTCCGCTCTGTTGGGCTCTCGTTTGACTGCATCTGCAGAAGTTTGTGGGCAGTTTTGGGCCATGGATGGGCGAGGCTGCCAGCATCCTTGTGTGGGTGGATCCGCCCGGGTCCTGCCAGAACCCACCATACTACACATCATGAGGAGATGCGGAGCCATGGCATGAGCCCAGTGAGCCCAGGGTCCTCTTTGTGTCAGATGTGGCGGGATGCCGGAAGCTCGAGCGGGAAAAGTTGATGCGGCAATTTGCGATGCTCAATTTTCAAGACAGAGACTCTGAGACGCCGTTTGAGGCAGTTTTTCTGAAGACGACGTCAACACCTTCAGGGAAAAGTACTTCATGTAGTGGCCTTGAGCATTGCAGCGACAAGAGTGGGCACCAAGTTCGTTCCCTTCAGAATCGTACAGTGCAGCAGGGAGAACTTCCGGATGTTCGAGCTGTTCGTCAACCCAACCTGCAGCGAAGGGCCCAGCTAGGAATGGAAACGTTGAGAGCGTCGGTCCGTGTCCCCTGTTGAATCCTGTAGATTGTGCGGGTTCTGTCAGTTCAACTCCGACTGATACCCCCCACCCAAACGAGGGACGATTCAACCGAGCCTTCTGAGATCCGACCGCTTGGTTCTTCGGCTTCCTCCCGGGACTCTCCGCGGTCGGGGACCCAAAGGGACTTTACAGGAGGGGGGTCCGGTGGAGTCAGTGTTGCACGAAAGGGGCAGAAGTTGCTGTAGGGTGCGTGGCTTCTGCGATGATTGCCCAGGTCGGCTGCCTGCTGGTTTTGCCGAACCTCACCATCTTGAGGCCATGCCTGTACGTACAACATCGTGTGACGTCACGAAATGCTGCAGCACATCGACGGAAGCTTCGTATAATGCTGACGCTAGCATGCAGAGTCAGAGAGTGCCTGAGGTCCAGCTTTTAGATTGTCATCCCCCGTGCTAAGCAGGTCGCTTTTGCTGGTGCTGTGCAGACGCTGTCGGTCAAAGGCCGCAGCTCTCGTTCCACGATGTTGTTCTTTCACGTTGCAGAACTTCCCCCTCCGCTTGCCCCATACACCAGCTATGCCCGGGCTCAGACCGGCTACCTCTATGATGACGTTGTCCAGGCAGGATTCCTAGCCTCACAGTAGCGATAACGGTTAACGAGGCTAGGGCCAGGGCAAGTTTCAGACTACCCTAAGCAGTGTCTGAACAGTGCCTAGCGGCTCCATTAGAGTTTAGGTGTGTAAAGCAAAAACACTGCAAAGTCAGAGCGTCCCATGGCCCTCTGGGTCCTAGGCACGGATGCAGCGCAAGCTGGTGCCTTCCTATCAGCCCAGGGTACGTTTCTCAGCAAAGAAAGCCGTTCGGATGTCCATTTCGTTTCTCGGGTCCTTAGCAGGGAGGGAAACCGAGAAGACTTGTGGAAAGTGGGCATCTGCCGTCAGAACGGAAGCCACCGTAGCGAAGCTTCGGAGATCTCACTTTGTTGAAAGAACACAGAGGTCCATCCGGCGTACCAGTCTGCCTTCAAGCTGATGGACTTGACTGCCAACTTCAATGAGCAGGGGCTAGGGCCCCATTATGTCTCTTCGGTACAGCGTGGGCGGTCTGGCATGAAGTGCTACTTGCCATGCGGGCAGGTCACCTCTGGACCATCTTTTCCAAACCTTGCCCTAACTTTAACACTCTAATGAAGCCTCACGCCCAGAAGACTCCACCCCACCCCCAAAAAAAACAAGCCTTAAGGGCCCAAGACACACTTCCCCATCCGATAGCTTTGTCAGAGTTTCATGGAAACTGCTGCCCAGGCTCAGTGATAGCTCGGAAAGTCGAGCTTCCACGGACTCCGAAGGGGGGAGGTCTCTTAAACAGGGGTGGTCCTGAAACAAGGATTTCCCGAAATAGGGATCCTGCTACTTAGCATCGTTTCTTTTCGCGGTTCTTTAACGTATGTTGGTATGTGGCTGAATCTAGCTCTGCGTCGCTGGACGACCGAAAAACAGAGACGTGATGCAGGCTAGCGTCAGGCAAACCAGCAAGCAACTCCGCATTGTGACCGTCTTTGAAGATCAGCCTATGTACTTCGCAGGCTTGATCTAACTGCTGCAGATAGCAGCACTACACCCTGTCCTCGTCGTCGTCCCCGTCCTGATTCTCGTTATTCGCAGTCTCTGTCGCCGTCATTCCGCGACATTTCTCGGGTATCCGGAAAGCTGCCAACAAGACTCGGTAAAAGCCACCATGCAAACCATTGGCGCTTTGTAGAGGGAAGAGTTCCGCCAGAGCGGCCAGAGCAGGACCTGGCATCAGAAGAGGGCGAGGAGCAGGAAGACAACACCCTGGCGGCGACCATCTTCGGGAAGGAGTACGAGAGTGGGAGCCTCATCTGAGGACCTTTCTGGTGTTCTTGTTCCTCCGAAACAGCGGCCAGAGCTGTGGCAGGCATGGAGTATTTCAAGCGAGAGAAAGCTGAGAAGAAAGCGAGGAAGAAGGAGAAGAAGGTGGAAGCTCCTTGTCTCCGTCCCGGCTGCCTGCGCTGTGTGATGGTTGCCTGGTCAGGAGAAGGGTGGCGGAGACGACAGCGAGAAGAAGCCCCGCAGCCAGCTGTATAGGCAGACAGAGCACTGTATACGGCCAAGTGGCTCCGTTCATGAGGCACAAGAAGAGAAGAAAGAGCAAGAGCACAGACCCTTTCATGGATGACGATGTCAATCCATACGCAACTCGTCGGCATGTGTTCTTTTCCACATCGGTTCCCCATCAGATAGTTTCGGCAGCTAAATTCTGAACAAAGCAGGATGCCGGTGCAAATGACAAGCACAAAAAGAAGAAAAAGAAGGATAAAGGGAGCAAGAAAGACGAGGTCTCACACAGCGGTGAAACTCAGCGACAGAGGTTGGAGTGACTCTTCACCTGTTTAGCCTGCTTGGAGGCACAGTTTTCTGAAGCGAAAGAGCTGCACGGGTCTGAGTGGTTGACAATACGGCCTGAATTTGTTCATGACGCCCTTCTAGTGCGTTCAGTGCTTCAGGGCCGGCATCATCGACTTCTGATCGCAGTTAACGTTTAATGCCTGCGGCCTGGAAACACAACGGGCGGCAGGTTGCCGAAGGACACCGGCATGAAGAGCGAATTGCGTTTGATCGCCGGACTGTACAAAGCGGCCCGGGCCAGTTTCCAAGTGGCCCTGCCTCCGACTCTCTACCTTTCAGACGGTTTCCCCCGAAGAGTGGCCCCCGACACAGCCGGACTTGGAAGGTAAGAGTCTGAAGTTAACGAGACTGCGCTGTCACCGAAAATCGGACAGACCCAGTGCAAGTTAATGGGGAGCTTGTTGAGAGCGATCGCTTATCCGACAAAAGATGCGCCGATTTCGATCCAAAGCGCTGGCTGGAGGCATCTCATCGAAGCAAAACGTGTGGTGACAAACCGGGTCGAACCAAAAGAACTGATGTCGCCAGATTGTTTCAGGTCGCGGAGACTTGTCTTCAAGGGTCAGCACGCATGCCATGTTCGCTGCACACAGGTCCGAAAGGTAGGGCTCAACAGGAAGGAAGGAGCTGACATGACCCCCCCCGCAACACAGCTGCTGCTGCTACACCTACTACTACTACGACGACTACGACGACGACGACGACGACTACTACTACTACTACTACTACCACAACGAGCACCAGCACCACCACAACCATGCAACCCACGAGAATGGCAGCTTTCGCCACTGCATCGACAAGAACCGCAACAGCCAGCAACAGCAGGGAGCGCACTTTCATGGTCACCTCCGTTGTCATCATTTTCACGAGCAGTAGCAGCATAGCAGCAGGTGGGAGCAGGAGTTTGCAAGGTAGAGCCAGAGACGAGCCAGAAAGCCAATGCCTTGTGCCGGCTGCGGTGGTTGCAACTTTCTTCCGGAGCTCGAACGCCCTGTTCCTTCCTTCTGTTGGCTGTCTGTGACGGGGCTGCGAGTGGTCCAAGATTACTTATATGGTTTATATGGCGGCATTCCCCATGTCATATTAGGGGGGCTTCCCTCGACATGCAGGCAGCCGCAGGATACCGTGTGAGACACAAGTTTCTTTCATTGCACAGGCATCGATCGCAACAGAACAACAGAATGGAGCGACCACTGCGCAAGCTTGTCGTGGATTGACTCTTGCCGACTGCCATTAGGATTCAGTTACAAGACGTTCTCAAAAAGTCTATGTCAATGCCGGTCGATTGCTTGTTACTTGCAGCTTCTCGGCTTGTAGGCAGCATGATGGCAGCATGATCCAGTTGTAGCGCATGCCTCTGCCGATTCTTGCGCTGTGCCAGACTCATGGACTGCTCATGCCAACAATCGGGTCTAGCTAGCACAGTCTGTTCGCAAGCTGGGAAAGGACGAAGTGATTTCCTAGTGTTGCCAGTGGGGACAGCATAGCTCACACCCTAGTGATGCGCAGCACCTCATGTACACTTCTGCGCATCACTGAGCTACATAATCCAAACACCATATTGAAGAGCACGCCCCAAAGCATCAGCAAACCAGAAGCTTTGCCGTTTGATGTCATCTCTGCAGAAGATGGCAAAGATACTGGTGCAGGATGTACCAGTGACAATGATGAACCCCAACATGCTGAGTGCAAAATCAGCACTCAGTCCGGGCGAACCCTGTCAGCATTAAGTTCATGGTTGCTCTGATATTTGCCGTCTTTTTTTAGCCGGGGACTTGTGCGCTGTCGTGGCAAGGAGCGTGCTGGGTTGAGCCGCTTGGCTCCCCGTCGTGTCGCCTCGCACTCTGCTCGAGTTGCCGGCGATGCGACGAAGGCCTTCGTCTGGTTCTCCAACCATATCCGATATGATATCTTATATGCTGTTCTTGAACGTTGTGCATGATGTCATGTACTATCTGTTGTAATGGTATGTTGTGTTCTATGCATATGGCATAGATTTGCATATCGTACGTTACACATTTACAGTGCTTACAATATACGTTTGATATACGATGCCAAAACATGCATGGCACATTGCATATCGTTCGTTTCAGGTAACATGTAGCAAAAGGTGAACATCGGATCTCAGGGTGCGGTCGCAGCCTGGGAGCATCAGTGTGCTCCTGGAGAAGCAACACGTCGGTGGATGCAAAGTCAAAGCCTCAAGATTTCGAAGATGCAGTCCAGTCCTTGAAGCATCATGTCGCCATGGAAAGGACAAGTTTCTGATTCTTTCGGTCTTCTACGATTTTGGCAGAATCTGGGCTCTGTCAGTAAAGGCAGTGTGGTTCGGATTTTGTGCAGGCGAAGCTTGAGTGACGTGTAGTCCACAGAGTCTGCAGTGTACAATAGAATCGTAGAGGTGCTGCATAAGACACAACACTTCTATATGAACCGTGCGAAATCATGTACTGTATGTACGTATGTATGTCACTGTATGTTTGCAGGTCTGTGCAACAGCAATCAATGATATGCTTGAAATTACACTTCCGAAAGTGCCCTGCAGGCCGTGTACTCGGTGCTCCTGCTTGGCAAGGAGCTGAGAGGAACGTCGGCTAGTACTGGTTGATTTGGTGCCAGCAACACCCGAAAATGGAAAGGTTACACATGCGTAGGGCAGGCGGCACTCCGAGTAAGAAGATCTTGCAGAATCCGAGGCGGCTGCCGTGCCTTGCTACCAAAAGCAAGAAGCACTCGAGGCGATACTGCAAGCATGGGAAGGGGGCAAGGGGCCCAAGGGGGCTGCACCGGACGATTCCAAACAGGCAGTTCGCGGACACTGGTGGCCGCGCAGGCAGACGGCGCTCTGCGACTCTACGACTTTGTGAATGAGAGAGTAGCTGGTGGGCATGTCAGGCCGCCGACGTTGCAGAGGCCGGCAATTTCGTGGAGGCCGATGTTGTGTTCCAAGAATCCAAAAAATCCCGGCCGACTCCAATTGCAGGACATTGTCGTGGGAGACATCGAAAAAGAGACGTATGCAGGCTGGACGGCTTCTTATTTTGGGAATGGCAGCGTCTCGCTTTGACCTGGCACGCAGGTCGGGTACATACTCGCTTTCCTCCCGAGCCAAATGGTTACTTGCACATTGGCCTCTTAGCCTTCTTAAACTTCTTCAGACGAAACGGAGCTGGCACAGCCCACAGCTGGAGGTCATGTCAAGTCGATCTGCCTTAATTTTGGCATCGCGCTGGACTCAGCCCACTGTTGAACTCTCCCCAGATTCTTTGCCCGACTCACTCGATCGCAGAGGCACAGAAGTTTGATGGCAAGTGCAACCTGAGATTTGATGACACGAACCCGGAAAGCGAGAAGCAGGCGAGGAATGCAGCTTCATGCTGAGATGTTGGTTGCAGTCTTCGCAGTCGAAGTCCTTAGGCTCTGCAGGACCTCGGATCTGCGCAGCTTGCTTGAAAGCAGGAGTTCATTGACAGCATCCAGGAGGATGTGAGGCCAAGGGCCGTGGGGTTTCAGAGTTCGAGCTTCGAGGTAGCCTACAAGGATGTCGCGTCGGTGGAAGATTTAAGCTGGTCTCTAGTCGACGCTAAGATGGCATGGCGACGATGACAGGCGTTCGGAACATCAGCATAATCTTGCTGGTCCCACTCGCCGTCGTCATCAGGATCATCATCATCATCATCATCACCATGATTAATTTCATCATCACCTTCTTCGTCATCGTCATCACCGTCCTCACCATCGTCACCAGCATGATCGTCATTATCAGTCATCATCATCCCCGTCCGGCTTGGCAAGTAATCTGCTCATCGAAGGCAAAAATCCTATTTGTATCGAGTTGCAGGGCTAAGAACTCTTATTTCGCCAGGTTGAACATCTGTGGGAGCTCGCTGAGTTCGGGATCCCGTATGTTCTGAGATATTGGGGCTTTTGGCGGATGCTGGCCATTTGCAAAATCTGGTATTTGCCAGACATCGCACAGGAACTGTTGGCAGTGAGTTTAGGCCTAGCCCAAATGCCTGCAGGTGGATGGGCTTTGCGTGGGAGGGCACTGACCCTTGGCAGCTGTATATGGAGTCAAGGATTTTGGAGGGCTTTGGAGCGCGGCACAGCTAGTGGGACATACGCTGGCATAGCAGTGATTCGCTGCAAAGGGTTTGTGTCAGGAGCGCTATGCTTCGGACTACTTTCCGCTGCTCTACTCCTGGGCAGAGGCTGAATCCATGACAGCCTGCAGCGAATGTGCTCAATCGGAATCGCATCGAGTGCTCGTCAGGCTTTCATCGAGCAAGGCACCGGCATCAAGTGCGGGCATGAAAGTGGGTCCCGAACTAGTTTGCTGTTTGCTTAGTGGCAGGCTGGGCATATGTGGACGAGCTCAGTGCCGAGGAGTTGCTCGGGGTATTGTGAAAGGGCTCAGGGTCGACGGATGTCCGTTTGGGACATCCGGAGTTGCTGTGGTTCGGCCAGAAAGCTTAGCGTGCGAGGCGCGCCGTTTGACATTGACATCGCTCCGCTGTGCCAGGAGATCTCCGAATACCGAGGCTCTGTGACGAGGCTTGGACTCGTCAGTCGCATCTTCGGCCGAAAATCGACAACGGTAGCATTGCGTATTCGACACGACGCTTCGTTGATGTCCTCGTGTAGTTTCTGACTCATGACCGTCATATCCCAGCGCTCTCAGCATCAAGCCTCAATGCTGGATCCTTTGTGTGCAGTGGCCAATGAAGGCAGGTAGGTAGGTACACAGGCAAGGCGGTGGGTATTAGAAGCGCATCTCTCTCTCTCTCTCTCTCTCTCTTTCTCTTTCGTTTGTTCTTTCATTGTGTCACGCTTCTTCTTGTTTTCACGTTTTCACGACATCATATTGCCACAATCACATACATGATGATATTGGCCACGTGTCAGAATCATATGCAGTCTGTTCTCGCTACATAGTCCGCACAAAGGGTTTATACTATGATGCAAGACAGCCCCAAACCCTGTCGTCATGTTCCCCTTCTAGTCACATAGTCCTTGTACAGTTATGCCATCTATACCCCACGCAACCTCACTGTACACATACCCTACACAGGCTACGCTCTATCGAAACCTTCCTTGGTCCAGCCAGGCCAGGGAAGGACAGTCCCTATCGGGATCGACCGGCGGAGGAGAGCCAAAGCCTCAGCCACGCCAGCCTGCACAAACGCAAGCAGGTCGAACTGTTCGTGCAGCTTACAAAAGAACATGAGTGGGTTGAGCGGAGATCCAGCAGCTCGCTCTGTCACAGGATCGAGCAGTTCGCTGCGCTTTGCAGCTTGTATCGCTTCAGCAGTTTCGGATGGAAACATCATAGCGAGCTGTGTTGAGACTCAAAAAAGTTTACGAGCTGTTGGTGCCACATACTCTGCATAGGGAAGGAAATGTTGCTCGTTCAGCCAATAAACCATCGTTGAAGACATTCTTGAACCTTGCCAGCTAACACATGTCCGACATCCGTTGTTGCGCACGTGCACCATTCCCAGGAACATGCAGCCTGGAGCGGGTATGACCATGTGTATTGTGGTACCTGTTGTTATCAAAGTGTAATGGTTTAGCAGGGTAAAATAGCTGGTAGAGAAGTACAATACAAGAGGTCCTTCTTGTCACATCGGGTTTTGAGCCGGGAGGGCTTCTGCAGAGCTTCGGAAGCTGAGGCCTCCAGATTTTCCGGCGGATGCGGGCCGGCGAAATGGAACAGGCCATACGCGACCATGTGAGCTGCCTTCGCTTTCGTAGGCCATGTCAGCAAATAGCACCATGTGCTGATCTGAGACAAAGAGGATATTATTGGTGAAGTTGGAAAGGTGGTGGTATTGGGGCCTCTGAGACAGTCGCTTGTTGCGAGGGTTCCGCAGTGCTGCGGGCGAAGATTGACATGGGACATCCAAATGTTATTTTGCCTGTCGCTGAGTTGCCCACGTCTGTGCACAGAAGTTGCTACCAGTAGCTCTGCCTTGCAACTGGTAGCTGCATACACTGCATACAGGCGATCTTGTGCTGAGGCGGGATCCCATCATGTATCGGATACTGCCCAACACCCCTCATCCGCGAACTGGCAGCGAGGTGCAAGTTTCGAGTCTTGTGGGCCGCACACTGCCCCTGAGCATGTCCTGAATACTTTCTGCTGGCAGTGGCCGATCTACCCTTCCTACGACTGGGCTCACGGACTTTCCGACGCCATAGAGGTAGGAAGAGAGTACTCGTATTTTCAAGCTTCAAGCGGACGAAGCCCGCACCGTCCTGCCAGGGGGTCACCCACTCTGTTTGTACGCTGGAATTCAACATGCACAATGACTCTCAGATGCATTTTGTGAGCATTCCTTGGCTGACTTCTGTAATCTGCAGTGACACGACATCCTCCAACCGGAGCTGTCGTAGTACGGTGCAGTTTCACGGGAGTCGCGTAGTCGGCTGTTCCGTGTGGGCTCAGGAACTGTATGATTGGTCGGGCACTCGGAGACGAGATCGGATCCAGGCTGCCAAATCTTCTGCGAGGTTCAATGAGAAGGTGGCAAGCTTGCCCGATGCTCTTCCTCTCTGCCAGCCTCCAAGCTCTGCCCTTCCCAGGCGGAGTTTCCTGCGAATGCGTCAGAGCTAAGACGAACGAGAATTCAAAATCAAACGCGGCTGTCAGGCAGCATGAGTTTGCGCGATTGGAGATGACGCATATCGTTGTCTCGAAGCCTAGCAGCACTGCTGGTCCGGACCGCTGAAGCAAAACTGCACCATGCACCTTCACAAGATGTCTTCGCGATATGCCCAGGAAGAGGAAGCTAAAGCTGCTCGGCTGCACTGGACTCCCATCCATCCCGTCATGCAATGACAGGTCCGACCTTGACTTCTCGAATCTAATGAACAGTCTCTCTCCTCATCTTGCCTTCAAACATGGAAATTTGCTCTCGTTAGCCAAACTGCGTTATTTCCACGTCCAAGCTTTCGTCGAGTTCACAGTCCAGGCGTTTGGTGGAGGCCGGCTTTTGTGTGGGTGTCCGTGGGTGGTGTCTTCCTCAATCCAGGGCCAGTGTCATCCCGACTCAGCGAGCCATTTTTGCCAGTTTTCTGTTGTGGATACGATGCTGGTCAGGGCGGCTACGTGGAGGGCTGGGACGACCCGCGCATGCCGACCATTTCCGGAATGCGGCGAGCCACTCAGAGCAGCATCAGGGGAGCCACTGGCGGGCATACGGCGGATGTCAGCAGCTCTCAGGCGGCGAGGTTACCCCCCTGCTGCACTGCGAAAGCTCTGCGAGCTGATCGGAGTTACCAAGGCCGGGGGAGACATATGGTCTCACTGGTGTCTAAGTCGAGTGACCACTAGTAATGTCAACGAGGTTTATTGACCAAGCTGACATCCTTCATCCTGGATGTCACGTGAAGTTGGGTGTTAGTTGAAAGCACGACGTGCTCGAAGCACTTTTCGAGGATGGAAGCTCTGTCGTCCGTCTATCTGTCGGCTTGCCAATCTCCGAGTTCTAGGAGTTCTTAGAGCGACGCAGGTCAGCCCTAGAATCCTCTGTCACACTGCGTCTAGGAGTGCTTGTGCAGCAGAATTAGAGGTGCCTACGAGTGTGATCGAGTACACTCTCCTCGAGAACTGCGTTCGAGACGTGCTCCAGGCACGATGCCCACAAAGCATCCCAACATGCTGTGTGTGGTGGTCTTGATTAGTCTGTCTTGGGTGTTTATTTGTCACGCCACGCTCGGGTCAAGCTCGTTTCGTCCCTGTGAGGAGCAGGTGTCCGAGAAATTGCTGTGCGTGCTGCGGCCACTTCAGGCTGGTGGCTCAGTGGCGCCACACCAAAAAGATTTCGGCTCTTAGCTGATCGGACGCTGAACTTTCTGGAGAATTAATCTGATATGGCCCTTCCGTCGTCTTCAGAGTGTGCACAGGTCACCATCACAAACTGGCCGGATGGACAGGAGGCACGGTCCACATGATGTCCACATGTTCCGCAACAGCTGAATGACCGAAGCTGAGAGGAAAGAGCAGAAGTTGATTCGAGCAACTTACATGTGTAGCGTGGTCGGAAGAAATCAGTGTTGTACCCTCGATTGCAAAGCCAGGACGAGCTGATTGAGGTGCGGCTGTCAGCTAGCTTTGCCGAATGTGCCGTCTAGTTGGGGGGCACCGACGATGCAACTGCGGGGTACCTGCCTTGAGCTATATGCTTTGAGGTGCCCGGTGGCGACTCTGATTCCATGCCGCGGCAGATGCACTTCGGTCGGGACTCATGCCTGCGTCGTTGCTCAGTTGGGACACTGTCTTTCCAGTCCCTGCTTCACTCTTCAGCCTAGATGGCGCTTAGGTCGATATGGTCATACTGCACTGGCAAAAGACCACAACCTAGACACGACGCAAGACAGTGCATATAATTACACAGTGTCATGTTCGGATAGAGGCGAGTAGTAGTAGTGCCCCACAAGTGCCAACTATTCGTCGTTACCAGCCCAGGGCCTGTAAGTCCCCTTCTTGCCGCTAGGACTTGCTCCTGGACATGGAGGATCGCTCTGCTCAGCGAGTGGTTTTTATGAGATTTGCGGGCAAGAAAGCATCGGACAGGGTCGGGTCGCAACGGTCGGCTTGGTCAGGGTCGAAGGGTCGAAGCGTTTCTCGTTGACTTCAGTGTGAGATACTTGTAAACGACAATGACATATTACAGATAGGAAAGTAGATGTGGATGTCATTGTGATCGAACACAGTATAGTATGATGCAGTACCATGTAACATGACGCATTACAGTGTAAGCTAATGTAGATTTACATGAACATGCTGTCGTATACTTATCTCCTGTCAAGACATGGTGAAGCAGACTATAACAACTATAGCGTATGACTGTATACTTTGGTAGGTATACCGCGACAATCTGCGACATACCGTAATGCACCAAAATCAACTTCGCAATATTTCAAGTGACGATCGTTACTATTGGAAACTACAACAGTATACTGTAGTATACTTCAACATGACAGTAACATAGTATAGTTTGTTATAACAGTGTAGCGTAACAGAACATCTTATTACATGATATGATATGACATGTCGACGTGTGATGTGATATAGTAACAAATATGGCTAAACATGGTATAATATGCTATAATATAGTATACCGCAGTATAGAAGTATAAAGTAGTAGAGCTGCCTTGCAATCGGCCGCTGGCGGTACGGCCTCGGCCATGAATTGGGCTGTGTCCTGGTCCTCCAGCTTTTGTTCCCCCTGGTGGCGCGGATGTCCGCGATCCATGCATGCAGTATTAGTTGAATACGGTATAATGAAGTATAATATGATAGTGTAACATGGCATAATACACGCGAATATATTAGAATTCAGTATAACGATGAATAGACTATAGTCAGTATATGCTTGCACAGGCACACACACACACACATACCCGTGCCCGTACATGGATGTGCGACGTGCTGAAAGCGGGTGGTCAGCTCTCGGAAGGACTTCCAGGAAGAGCCTGAACCCGGCTTCAAGCGCTTGGCGCCGGGCAGACAGGCCGAGTGCCTCTAAGGATTTTTCTGTGCACATCGTTCTGCCCGTTCGAGAACGGTAGGGCTTCAGGATCTTAAGCTTGGAGTTTAGGGTGATGCCTTTTGGAGCTAGTGTTTGGAGGGCGATCAGGACGTTTCGTCATATCAAACTGCCAGGCATGCATTCCAGCAGATTCTAGCAACCCAGGTGTTGTTTGCAGGAAAGCGAAGATGAATCATGGCAGTAAGGAGAAGTTAGCGTAGACATTACGATGCAGTGCGACTCCTGCAAAAAAGCGAGAGGTCAAGCTTCGATATGGATACGTCATCAAGTGTGACGAGGCATGGTGTCATTCACGTTGGTTTATTGTGCGAGTCTACTCGCCATTCCTGTCGGTGTCCAGAATCGAGGTGATTCGTGGGCCAGATGGCGAAATCCAAGAGCTGCGGTGCTCGTACGATCCCGACTCCCTCGGAAAGAGGCCTGGGGATTTGGAGGGGCGTTGTAGCTGTACGAGTGTTCCGACCATCTCAGAGACCCAGAGAATGTCTTGACAGCGGTTGGAAGCCGGAGTTAGTTCAACTGTAGAGAGCTGCAGCTGTAATACTCGAATCATGAGATTTATCTTGGTCTCTTTCTTTTCGTTCAGTTTTCCTCTTTCTCCTTAGTCCCCCTTGCTTTGCCCCCTCCAGCTCACTGCATCTCTCTCTCTCTCTCTGACTCTCTCTCTCTCTCTTTCTTCCGTCGCTCTCGCACCCACGGCATAGGGCTTGATCCAGGATTCACCGGCAACTGTCGGCACCGCCCAGTTTCCCACCTGCTTCCGATGCCAAAGCTGAGAATTTGACAGGAATTGCGAGACCCCATGATCATGTTAGAGTCAACTTCTAGAGAGATTGAGCAGTTCAGGCCACCGAAGAAGGTCGCGGTGGTCCACTGGGCACATAAAACCCTGCTTGGCCCTCAGGCTCTTCGGGATCAATGGGACTCAGAGCTGTGCCAAGGTCGACACCCGTCACCGTCAGGATGTACGACAAGCTGTTCAGTGAGCCAAGACCAGAGGACACCATATCCATATGGAACCATGCTCCCTGACTCATCCGCATTTCGCAACTCCCATGTCCAGGAGGCAGGCGACTTCCTGGATGCCTTGAACCCCAATTCATGCGAAGTGCTAGCAAGTGCTTCGCCGAGCTTCGTCCCTTTAAGCCTGGCCCACTAACGGCACGGCCAACCGCGAGCTCAGAGAATGGGCCGAAAGAATCAGCAACTCTTCCGAGGTGCCCGATGTGAGCCGAGTGTTGCTGGCATGGTGGAGAAGCACAAGGCCAGATGCAGCTAGCGGTGCAGTGACATGTTTGCAAAGTTGTTCTCGTATATCCACGGTAGCATAAGCTTGCTAGAAATCTGGAGTAGTAGTACTCGGAAATCACAAGGGCGGCGGCAGCAGCAGCAGCAGCAGCACTCAGACAACAATAGACAACAACCGCCATCACAACCTCCACACCACCGCGCCACCGCCGCCACTGCCGCCACCACAACCAGCACCAGCCCCAGGCCCAGGCCCAAACCCAGGCCCAGCACCGTGCCGGGAACTCGCGTGCTGCTGGCTTTTCGCGTACAGAAGCTTTGTGCTGTGCCGGAAATGGTGCAAAACCACAAAAGTTGTGTATTTTACAGTGTTTTCCGGGATGCCAGTGGGGATTCTGTCTTCTTCTGGTGGCTTTGTGCTAGTCGGTGTGCGTTGTGGCCGTGCTTGTCGACTGCTTGGTGTGCTTGCGTGTTAGTGCTACCAAGAATGTCAAAAAGGCAGGCGAGCATCCGCGTGCTCTTGCTTCTGCTCTTGTCCTGAAACAGCGTCTCCTGAGCTTTGATATTTTGCTCTCACGGAAGCATGGCCTCCATGGAATCCTTCGACAATTTTCGGTATGGTTTGCTGTCCATGGCCCCTGTTGGCATGTGGCTCCCCTGGGGGGAAGTGCTCGAGCTCGCCAGCCAACATGGGTGGACTCCGCAAGGCTGCGCCGATGCGGCGATGTTTTGGCATTGCGTTTAGCGGAGCTCAACCCGCCGCCTGCTTCTTGGATCGCCAGCAATCTGTTGTTTCTACCTCACGGGTCTACACAATAAATACATGAACTCTTGCATCACCCAAATACATTTAATACACCTTCTTTTTTATATTCAATATTATTTGTCCATTGCATTGTATAATTTGGATTTTTTGAATAACAAAATATACCATCATTATCAACTAATGGATCAACACTAAGTTTATCAGACCTGCAAGGTGAATCTCCTGGGTTGGGACTATGCACATGTTCGTCTGCTGCCCGATCCAGAGAGCAAAGATGATGGCGTCATCTCTACATCCAGTGATGAGCGATCCAGTGGCGCACAGCCATCGCTGTCGCGCTCGGTGAGACTCGACCAAAAGTTTGCGGCGTCGTAACCTGCACGTTCGTGTGCTTGACCAGCGCGTGCTTTCTGTGTTCTGATAGCTATGGACCATCGCATGTAGCGCAGCTTGTAAAGCGATGTCGCATGCCCACATGAGACTTTTAGATTCCCACGTGCGACTTGAAAGACAGAGATCCCCACGTCTACACGACTGCGGGAGTCGAAATGTGTCTGTGTGTCTGTGGTGTGTCTGTGGTGTGTCTGTGTGTGTGTGTGTGTGTGTGTGTGTGCATGTTTGCGTCTGTGTGGCAGAGATGCACAGGGGGACACCCGCATGCACACAGAGACAGGCAGACACATGGATACACACAGACACGCAGGCAGAGACACACGGGCACACAGACACACAGACACAGACGTAAACAGACACACCCAGACACGGACACTGCGTGAGCAGGTGCGGGGCTAGAGAGCCATGTGACATTCGCCGTCTGTTTTCGAGTGCTTCTTCCCCCACGGCCCGTCTGGGCTCATAGCACCTTCTTGAGTTGCGTGTGTAAGACACGGCTCTGCAGTTTTTTTCCCCGCGTCCCTTGGTAGCAGTATGTCGCGCGCTCTCATCTACGAGGCTCTCATCTGGCGCATCTCCGTTTCCTTGTGATGTAGACCTCTTGTCGCTGCCAGGCGATGCAGCCCTACTTCGCAGCCCGCTGCGAAGAAGCAGCGCAGATTTTGGATGATGCCCAGGCAGCAGGCAGGCGCCATGCGCTACCGATGCCTTCACTGAGTGCAATTTTTGGTTTGAGTTTTGGACAGGGCACGCCTACAACGGCGGTGACAACTACCATCTTCATCCCGACGGCATGAAGCCGTTCTGCCAAGCGATCGCTCGCTGGAGGTGGTGACTGTGGATTTCTGTTGTTGCCTTCCTTTTTTTAGGGGGTTTTTCCTCTCCTGTATGTCTATGCTTCCGGTGACCTCAAGGAGCGGATTTTGTGATCAGCGACAGCTGCTTATGCGCTGCGCGCGCCATTTCCCAGGCCGCGCTTTCTTGATTAGACCGCCAGTAGCAGCGCTTTTTTCTTTTGTTTGTTACCAGGGCAACCATGAGCAAGACCGCGAGGGGAAGCTCTCCCAGTCCCTGCTCCCTCTGCCGGTGTGTCCGGCATGGGGGCAGGGGTTTGGGAGAGACAACTTCTCTTGGCACCTTTGGCGGCATTTGCCCCAAGGTGCCAAGAAAGTGGTCGTCGTTTGCTCCGGTGCGTACTGCAACTGGTCATTTCTTGGCTAAGCACTTCGAAGTTCGTGCATGCTATAGTTGGTTTTGCCAGGGAATGACGTCACCTTCGGCGAGGAACCATCGTACGTCGCCGACTGTATGCGGCGAATGATTGAGGCGCACTTCTGTCTTGTTGCCTAGAGCTCAAATGCCTTTCTCCCTGTGCGCTCGTGTATGTGCCGTCACTTCTTTGCAGGATTTCGCGTGGTATGACGTCGACGTGAACGTCCTCGACGTCGTTCCGTCGAGGGACATACGGCCAACGCCGTCGCAGTGATTGCATGTCAACCTTCGGCTTCTTAACTAGGACTAGCCTTATAAAATAAAACCACACACCAATAAACACTGCGTCGCTTGCCTTCAAACCGCTGTGCGCGTCCATGTGTGTACACCGACTTTTCTAGGCAGTGTCAACCTCTGCCAGGTGCATGTCCGTGTCTGGGTGTGTCTGTTTACGTCTGTGTGTCTGTGTGTGCCCATGTGTTTGCCTGTTTTTGTGTGCATGCGGGTGAGGTGCGGGGGTAGAGAGCCATCTGACATTCGCACATGTAGCGTCTGCTTTCGAATGCTTCTTCCCCCACGGCGCGTCTGGGCTCATAGCACCTTCTTGAGTTGCGTGTGTAAGACACGGCTCTGCCCTTTATTTCCCTGCGTCCCGTGCTAGCAGTATGTCGCGCGCTCTCATCTACGAGGCTCTCATCTGACGCATTTCCGTTTCCCGGTGTTGTAGACCTCTTGTCACTGCCAGGCGATGCAGCCCTACTTCGCAGCCCGCTGCGAAGAAGCAGCGCAGATTTTGGATGATGCCCAGGCAGCAGGCGCACTTCTCATCTTGTGTTGTAGACTTCTTGTCACTGCCAGGCGATGCAGCCCTACTTCGCAGCCCGCTGCGAAGAAGCAGCGCAGATTTTGGATGATGCCCAGGCAGCAGGCGGGCACCCTGCGCTACCGACGCCTTCAGTGAGTGCATTTTTTTGGGCTTGAGTTTTGGACAGGGCACGCGTACAACGGCGGTGACAACTACCATCTTCATCCCGACGGTATGAAGCCGTTCTGCCAAGCGATCGCTCGCTGGAGGTGGCGACTGTGGATTTCTGTTGTTGCCTTCCTTTTTTTAGGGGGTGTTCCTCTCCTGTGTGTCTATGCTTCCGGTGACCTCAGGGAGCGGATTTTGTCATCAGCGACAGCTGCTTGTGCGTTGCGCGCGCCATTTCCCAGGCTGCGCTTTCTTGATTAGACCGCCAGTAGCAGCGCTTTTTTCTTTTGCTTGTTACCAGGGCAGCCATGAGCAAGACCGCGAGGGGAAGCTCTCCCAGTCCCTGCTCCCTCTGCCGGTGTGTCCGGCATGGGGGCAGGGGTTTGGGAGAGACAACTTCTCTTGGCACCTTTGGCGGCATTTGCCCCAAGGTGCCAAGAAAGTGGTCGTCGTTTGCTCCGGTGCGTACTGCAACTGGTCATTTCTTGGCTAAGCGCTTCGAAGTTCGTGCATGCTATAGTTGGTTTTGCCAGGGAATGACGTCACCTTCGGCGAGGAACCATCGTACGTCGCCGACTGTATGCGGCGAATGATTGAGGCGCACTTCTGTCTTGTTGCCTAGAGCTCAAATGCCTTTCTCCCTGTGCGCTCGTGTATGTGCCGTCACTTCTTTGCAGGATTTCGCGTGGTATGACGTCGACGTGAACGTCCTCGACGTCGTTCCGCCGAGGGACATACGGCCAAACGCCGTCGCAGTGATCGCACGTCAACCTTCGGCTTCTTAACTGGGAGTAGCCGAGTAGCCTTATAAAATAAGACACCAATAAACGCTGCGTCGCTTGCCTTCAAACCACTGTGCACGTCCATGTGTGCACACCGACTTTTCTAGGCAGTGTCTACCTCTGTCGCCCTGCTTGGCTCCGGACAAGCTTCCGCGCGTTGAACTAGGGGCATCATCCGCGTTTGTCCCTCGGTGTGGTCTGGCATGATGCATGATTACTTTTCTGCGCAGTTCTTCTGTTGCTTGCCGCGTCGCCTGCAGATACCGAACTGCGCCGAGGCAGGCCAGTCCGGTAAACATGTGCTGCAGCCTTGCCGTGCACTCCATGTTGGCAGGCTGGCTGTCTGATATGCTTGGAATGGCTGCCTGGTCCTAAGCTGATCTGTTCTGAGACACGTCTGTTGTTGGCAGCATGCGTCCGAAGCCTCCCTGGAACATGCACTGTACCGTCTGCGTCTAGGCATAACAAAAAAGCGTGAGTAGAGGTCTAGTACGTCCAGCGTGCGCCTACTGCACTTCGAAGAATACATTGCAGCCGTGTCATTTTTCTCTTGGGTGTTCGTTCTTGTGCGATTCTGGCTGCATCTTCTTCGGTTCACAGTGTCATTGCTGCCATCACGTGTGAAAAACACGCGTTGCGTATCTATTGTTATTGATCCTGCTCTCTCTCAGCTCGCTGGGCGGACATGACCGACGACACACTCGAGGCTGCTTGTGTGCTCTCGCGCATGTCTTCATCTGGAGCGTCTTCCGTGTGCTGTCGTGCATCTTGCAAGGTTTCTCCTTGGAACTGGCCTGTCTTTCGCCACAACTATATGCAAGCGTTCTGCAAGCTTACAGTGTCTACTCCGGCCAGCATCCTAGATGTCATCTTGGCAGACTTAGAACGGAGGGATGCTGTCTTCTCTTGCCCTTTTCAGATTGGTTTCATCTCCATGGACCTGCGACCCTTGCCTCGCAGGGTTCCTGGAAACAGCGAGGCTGGTCGTCGTGTCTAGCGCTACGTTTCTAGGTGCTCCTCAGTACGACGTGCCTTGCTTTTGTCGTCTTTCTGCGGAGAGTCCGTGTTTACGACTATGTGTTGTTTTTTACTACCTGAGCAGGAGCTGCCCGCATGGCGGCGAGGTCGCTCGCCCGCCCCCCGCGTACGGAGGAAGCCAAAGCAGCCAAAGGCGAGATATTTGGCGTCGACGCTGTTTCTTTCTTTCAGGTTTGCCGGCACATGGCGTCTTATACTTGTTTGCACCGGCTGTTGCCGACTGCTTGGACGGCCGCGGACGACGCTGCTCTTGAGGAAGCCTGGTTCCTAGCTGAAGCAGAACGAGCTGCACTCGAAGCGGAGGCTGCCTCTCTTCGACAGTCGTCTTGTTCATCGACTGATTAACTTCTTGGGAGAAAAGCCTCCCTGTGTCGCAGGTGCAAGTCAGCGCCGAGAAAAGCAGCGCTACGACGCGGCCAAACGCGGGCAGTGCCCTGGCGCAGGCTGAAACAGCGTGTCAAGCCTCCTGGCGCTGCACTCTTTCACTCTGCACCGTTATGCCTTTTTTTATGGCACAGGCGGCGCCGCAGCAAGACACGTGTTCTACTTCGTCTTCTGGCGACGAACCCGACCTGGACACTTGCAGCGAAGGACAGACAGGGGGATGCTGCCTGAAGCAGCCTTCCCTGCTCGAGTTGCTTGTCTCTCTGTTGCATTGCGCGTTTGTTCCCTAGATCCTTCGGTCTTGCGTCTTTCATCTGCTTGATGCCTCTGCGGATTTGTGACATCCTGCAGATCTTGTTATCCAGTTACCTGCATGCACGAGCTCCCTCCAGGAGCGTAACAGACTCGCGCATGCGCTTCTCGGCAATACGCCAGGCTGCAGCTGCTCGGTGCGTTTCAGAACTTGGGACTAGACGTGTTCTGTGCTTTGACTCCACACTACCACGTAGTTTAACGAGATATCCTTTACGCAGTCTAGCATGGCTGTCTTGCAAACTCGTAAGGCCCAGTCGGCGGCCGCGTGCATCTCGCTGCCCTCGACTATCCGGCGCCGCGGGGCACATTCCCTAATCCTAGTGGCAACACGTGCTGGATCGCAGCGGCGCTGCAAGCTCTGCTTCACTGCGAAGCATTGCTACCGCTCATACGCGCGTAACCATCATAGGCCAGTCGCGTGCCCTCTCTGCTTCTTGCGTGCAGTGGAGCTAGCGACCCGCCAGAAGGGCACTACTGCGGATCTACGGTTGCTGGCTGAGCCATACCTGCGAAGCATCGATCGCACTGCCGACCGGCAGGACGACGCTGCAGAGCTAGTGCTACGGCTCTGTGCTGACCTAGCTGCAAGCAAGGAGGTGCTGGATTTGCCAGCCACAGCACACCTCGTGGAGTTAACCAGCTTGTGGACGACTGAGACGTTCTGTCTGCACTGTCAGCATGCAGCTACAACGGAAACAGCTGTCCCGCAGTATCACTGGGATCTACACCCCTCCGACAAAGCTAGCACTGTCAGCAGCTTGCTTGAGAGCAGCCACGATTTCGAGGATGTGACAGACGCTGACTTTTGCAGTGCGTGCGGGGAGCGACGCTGCCGCACCCGGCGCAAGGGGCAGATGCTGGGGGAGTTTGACCAGATGGATGCACGGCCCGTGGTCCCGGAGCCTGTTCTCACGTTGCACCAGCGCACCTATCGCCTGCGGGCGGTTCTAGTGCACCGCGGATATGATCCTAGATCTGGCCATTACCTGTGTGCGGTGCCTCTGGACGCGGACAACAACCAGTGGCGATTCTACAACGACTGCGTCTGTGTGATTAAAGCGCGGCCAGTGGCGGTGCACACCGCCTCTCGCTTGCTCGTGTATGAGTGTGTCGAGCCCGCCGCTGACATGCCGGCTGCGCAACCAATGCCGCCTACGCCGCAGGCACGGTGCTGCAGACTAAGCCTTGCTCTGACTTGCTTGGGTCTCTGGCTCTGTTCCGTTGCCGCGCACCAACTGGTTCTGTCAGGTTTCTGACGCAGCTGCAGCTGAACCTCCCAAGTCTCAGGCACACAAGCAGGACGTGCTGAATGAAGTGCCTGAGGTCCAGGTGCGCAACCTTTACGCGATTTTTGCGTGAGATTCTTCTTTAGACGCTGTGGTGCTTTTTTTTTTTTTTTTTCAGGTACAAGCTTTAGTGACTTTAGTGGCAGCCACTCCAGTGGAGTCAGCGAATGAGGCGCTCGACAGAGGGTGCGATCCGCCGCCTTCACAGGCAGGAAGCGTGTGTCATCCTCCCTCCCCCGCAGCTTCACCTCCCTTGTAGCCTACTTGGAGACCAGGCGTCGGTCGCTCCCTGCGCAAGTCTGACGGCTACCTGGGAAGTGCGTTCTACTAGGGATGTCACGGCCGGGCTTCGACTACGTCTGTGTCTAACTTGCTGGCATGTTTCGGGCTGTTTGCTGCGACAGCTGTACAGGAAATCGACTTGCTGGATTCCGACGTCGAGGCAGGGAGTTGCACGGCTGCACGGCTGGTCTCTGCGAATTTTGTCCAGAAGCTGCAGTCTGGCAGGTCTAGCGGCTGTCACGTCCTTTGCGCGAGGTCGCCGCGGGGAGGCTTCGAGTGTTCTCCCAGAGCTACTGTCCGAGCACGTGCCCTTGCAGATGCTGCCAGAAAGCCAACAGGCAAGAAAACTTTCGCCCTGCGGCAGTTCCAGTACATCCACACTTCAGCCACAACAGCCGCACGGCGGGCCTCGGCTGGAGCGCCTGGGGGCAAGTTTGCTATAGGTTCGCTGCAAGGGTAGCTTCGTCCTGATACAAGCAGCAAAACACAAGGGGCCCATGCAAATGGGGCCGCACCTGCTGTGACATAGAGCAGGCTTTAGCTTCTGGCTGGGTCCGAGGGCTCGAACACTGAGGGCCGCTGCCTCGACCTCGGCCTCCTCGACGCGAGAGAGCGACAGGCAGGTGGCTTACAAGGCCTGTACTTGCTGAAGATAGTCTGCCTGAGCGGCACGCAGAGCCGGAGGGTTTGGCCTCGCGGCCAGAGGCCTGTAGAGAGTCGGACGTCCGTGCCTGGCATCGTCTCTTCGGCTGCGTTGTTTCTTGGAGGCCTGGATGTCACAGGGCACGGCGCATGATCGTGTGCAAGCAGATGCAGCTGCGTTGCTGGATGCCTACGCCGCCGGCAACAACGTGCGTGAGTTCTTGGCGGCCTTGCCGCTTTATGTCACTGCAGATGCTTGTACGGACCTCAACGATGCACCGGATCGATATCAAGCCGCGGCCGCGGAAATAGCAGCTGGCCGTATCAACACGTCTGCAGCTCTCGAGGTGGGATGCACCGCCGACGGCTGTCTTCATAAGCTCGTGTACAGTGCGTGCGTTCCTAGACAGTAAGCAACGGCTTGGACCTGTATACAGCTTGTATCGTCCTCCTTGTCTGCGCAATATGGTGTCCTGGACTTGCCTCGCTCCTGCGGCAGGTTGTGCCGTACGTCGGCGTCACAGGCCTCTATCCACTCATTGTGCTCATCGCAGCAACGGCAGCAGCGACAGCTATTCCGCCAACGGTGTGGCTCGACCTCCACTGTCTGCTCAACAAGGAAGCCTTTGTGCAGCTGACACGCCGCTACTAAACCAGAAGTCGACATTGGCTTGTGGGGACAGCTAATGTAGCGGAGGGCAAGTCCCCTGCTCTCGCTCCTGTCGTGGACGCTGTCAAGCGTGCTTTGCGAGTAAATTCAGCACTGGCTGTCGGCAGCGCCGCTGACGAGTTCCACTTACAGCAAGGCAGCACGAGTGCTGCGGCCAGGAATAAGCTCAGAGCCAACGACGGCTACTTAGCTGTCTACTCGGACGAAGCCGGCGGCTGCCTCTGCCCGGCCTTCGCCACTGGAGGAACGACAGACGTGAGCAAGTACATCGACAGCAGCGACAAAGCCCATTGGACTGGTGCAGCGGTGCTTGTTTGGTTTCGCTGCCCGCCTGGGTTCCGCCGTACCGGCACATCAGGGGTTTCTGGATGAGGTTACAATGCCTATCATGGAAAGCCTCTTCACAGCCGTGCTCCGCTGAGTCGGGAGCACCAGCACCACCACCGTCACCACCACCGTCACCACCGTCCCCGTCATCAAGCCGACCACCGTCCAAGCGAGCTGCAAGCATCCAGCAGCAAACAGCAACCACATATAGCACCACAATCAACAGCAATCATGGCAGCTGTTTAGGGTGCTGTAGTGCTCCAAATGCGGCGACGGCTTCGTTGCCCCCAGGGGCAAGACAGACCAATGCAACGATGTGATGTCATTCGTACCCTCATAACTACAGCGACATGCAACTGCAATCGTAAAATGGTATGCTGCTATTTTCAGACAGTCGCAGAGGCATCCGAAATAGGACACATAGCAGTTGGGCAACGAAGTAGTAGTGTAGGACAGTGTAAGATGTATCAACATGCATGATTGAGATTTCGTATCCAAAACTGTCCAATCATGCATGATTGCGAACGTTACGACAGCATAAACACTGGAGCTTTTGAGAGCAGTATCGTGCGACCTTACCGACCAACACGAATACACTCAACCGGAATCCTGCATAACTGGACGCGTCATGTATGCTTCAGTTTGTAGCATGTGGTGCCGAAGTGTGTCATGGTTCCTGCAAGGAGAGTGGGGAGGACATTTTCCGGGCGCTTGACCTCAGCACATGCCGCCACGATCAGCTTCGCAAAACCCCACAAGACCACCGATGCGTTTATGCTTGGCGGGGGTTGCACGTGTCCGTTGAGCAAAAGCTTAGTGTGGACACGAACGCCTCCTGGTGCCCTTCAAACTCAGTAGCACTTCAGGTTCAGTTCGAGCGGTGCGGCTTCTTCGCGATGGACCCCAAGGTAAGGGCGGTGAGAAGACTGCCGGAAAATGAAGGCGTCTGTTTTCTGTGCTTCAGGCTTCTTCGGACGGCCTCGTATTCAACTGCACGGTGGCACAAAGGACACCTTCCGAGCGGAGACCCGCCGCGACCGGCAAACTGTTCCCGTGCTCGCTGGCCGAAGGAGCGACTTCGGAAAGGCAAAGCAAGTTCGTGGAAAGGCCTCAAAGAAAAAGGCGCGGCAACTGCGAATGCGTCAAAGCAAAGAGCGAGCCATCTATCGCTTTTTTTGAGGCCGCCGCCTAGAGTTCCAGAGCTCCCTGGAGCTCTTTTGAATTGGTCTCGCTCTTCCAATCGGCGTGCCCAGCGATTGATCTTCCTGCTGCGGGCGCCCGTTGTGGATTTCGATTTTCAGCGTTGCCAGTTTTCCATGTGCAAAGATACAACAAGTCAGCTGTCGAGGGCATAGCAAGCTTCATTCAGTTCAGTCTGGATCTCAATGCGTTCTCCAGACTCTGGCACTGGGCAGCGAATCTCCTCGCCTTTCCGCAGGCGTTTCCTTAGTGCCTCGGTTGAATGTGCTTGTAGGGATTTGCACAGCAACAGCAGATTCAAAAGGAGCAATCTGCGAGTCTTGATCTGAAGCCAACAAGCACCACATAGGAGTAGTAGCATGATGTAGCATGTATCGAAAGAAGCTCACTTCGGGGAACTAGTAGACTCCGTTGCCATCCCAAGTAGCTCGCAGACGGCCGCCGCATCTCCAGTTGCGCAGCAGGCCCTTCCATGTGGGAGCCGCTGTTTCTAAGGGTCCAACACTGGCTGACGGAAGTGGCACGAACTACGAGAAGGTGCAAGGCATAATTCCTCCAAGCCATCCTTCGTCCTCAATCGCTTCCACACAATTGCAAGGCCCGAAGGCCCCGTAACCGAACCAGCAAGGTCTTTGGAAGGCCTGCTGTCATGTCGACTGCATTCGCCGTGCCGCGGCCGTCGCCGGGACCTTTCTGACATGTTTGACATGTTTGTCTTTGTTTGTGCAAGTACGTGCAGGGAAAATGGACACAGTGTTTGCACCTGCCAGAAGCAAAGCATCGGTAGCTGCAGGTTAATTGATTTGAAAGCTCTTCCTGCCCAGGCGCGGTCGATTCTTGTTTCCTGTAAACAGTAACACACTGAGTGAGCCTGGGGTTTGTTCATGCAGGCGTCCTGCCGCAAGAGCAGATGCCAGTGCTCATCGCAGGAACCGCCAAGCACAGAGCATGGGAGGCCAGCTTGTCAGTTTGCACCCTGTCCTGTCCGTTGTGGAAAAGTTGCCCAGTCGCACGAGGCACATCGGGGCGGCAGCCGCAGTGTTGTACTGCCTGCGACGGGGGACGAAAGTCGCTAGGCAGGCGCAGCGATCCCGTTGCAGCCTCGGATCTGCAGCATCTCACCCCGACAGCGGGGCATCTGATGCCCTCGGCAAGGAGAGCAAGCCATCAGCGCTGCCGTCAACATCGCTCGGGATAGCACTCGCCGCGGTCGCGGACGAATGAGCATGCAGGCATACGGCATACCATGAGAGCCTTCTAGTCAGAGTGCCCCCCGAAATTCCATTCCAGTGCCAGGAGCGGAAGAAGCTCCGTATGATGGAAGTTCAGAGGAAGATCCAGGTCGGCTCGCGTAATTTATTAATGCGGACTATTTCGGGGGTTCCCCATTATAGATGTGATACAATGGGCCCCAAACCCTATTCTAACTATTAAGGCCCCTATATTAGCCGCGTACCGATGCCTGTTGGGAATTCGTCGCGTTTCTCCCAGCTGCTAAGAGGTGTTGAAAGGAACGAGAGCGGCTCCTTCCTCAGCTTTCACTCGTCGTTTCTGATGTTCGACTCTTGACATTCGGCAGCCGCAGGAGAGATGTTGTTTTCTGTGGTGGGTGGTCGCTGGCGCTCCTACTCAGGTCCCCGGAAGGCCTGACAAAGATGCCAGAAGCCCAGAGATTTAGAGACAGTTGCCACCCTTTCTGTGCACGTGGTCTTGCAGGACGAAGGGGTTAAAGGGGACCTGTCAGTAAGAAGGGACGAAAAGAATATGTAAAGGAATTAGGTATTTCTGCTTTGGGCTTCTGCGACTTCGAGGCGTCCAGCGACGACGATACCAGCAACGAAGATTCTGCTGATGATGAGGAGGCAGCTGTGCACCTCGGGGAGTTGCTTTCATCGGCGCGACCAATTACCCGCTGCATCGGAAGATCTTAGAGTGCCGGAACTTGCGGTTCATGAAGCGGGCAACTTCCAAAGGGCAGATGTGGCCCCTGAACAATCACACACCTGACACAAATTAGAGCCTGAGCAGATACCCCCTACAGATTCGACTGAGATCCTGGTGGACCCTGGTCCATCATGAGGGCCCTTTGCGCACCGGAATGCTGCACAGGGCTCCGGCGGAAGCAGCTCAAGCAGCGCCCCTGTACACGAAGATGAAGCCGGCGAGGGCCAGGACCGAAGCGACTGAGTGGACTTGAACCCTTTGAGGGTTTGCTGGTTTGGATCGTCAGCCGGATGAGGGCAGTTTTTTGTCATCCCACACGATTGATTGGGGTGGGACCGCAGGGTTTCCATGCGCTTTTGGGGCTTTCAGCAATCTTGCGGCCAGAGCTCGCAGTTTGCGCTTAGATTGCGTGGAGGTTTGAGGTTTGCACCTCTTAGACATCTGATGTTGTCAGCTGCTCATCGTGATGGACTCAGCAAGGTTTGTGGACCTTGAACTTCGTTTCTCTCGTAGCACCCCCTAAGCTCTTCCAAACCTTGCCAGCCTCTGGTTCTTTCTAAATCGCTGTGCACTGCAGGAGAAGTGGGCCTTCAAGAGAGAGGACAAGAGCAGATCGTGGGAAGCATAGAATGACCACAGCTTCCATATTGAATGTTTCTGTTATTGAGTCTGAGTCCGGCTCCCAGGTCGTTCAAGCGACGCCCCGCGCTTGGCTTCAGCGGAGTGCTTTCGGATGCGAGGGATGCAGCCGAGGCCCACTCCAGGTCAGTGATGATGCCAGGGCGGTCGCAGAAACAGAGCTTTACGGCATGCAGCTTGGAGATTCCTGGTAAAGGTCCATGCACGGCGATTGGAACCTTGGGATCTGTGACCTGTTGGTGCCCATGAGGTCAGGGCGGCATCGCAACATCCAAGCAGTTGCTCGATGCAGGGCGCGAGTTCATGTTTGCGAAAGACTGGGAGAAGGCACCTTCAATCCTCCACAGCGTAGCAGTTTCACCTGCAGCCTGTGCCCAAGGCCGCAGACTTGCTGGAGCTCGTCAGTGACCGAATAAGCAAGGACCTGCATGAGGGCATGGACCGCCTGGCATTCATCCTCTGCAATCTTCGTCCCCGGCTAGCAGCAGCCTGCACCTCCCCATGGGTCTTGAGAGAGGGGTAGTTAGTAATCTCAAGCTGCGTCACTTTCAAAAGGTTTTGCCAGGCCGTTGAGACCCAACGGGTGAACGAGGGAACCCTCTTCATTCAACAGCAGGCGAACAAGTGGGTTAGTGAAGGAAGGAATGAATGAACCAATACTATGTGGAAGATTGAAAATTCCTTCAACCCTGTGTCCTAGCTCTACCCACAAACCCCAAACCCTAAATCGTAAACCCGGAGTACTTTAGAGTGAGGCTAACTTCTCGGTCTTTCGCAGAGTCTATGGTGAATGGCTGGACGGCGAAGTTGCGGATGGAGACTTCAGGGTTCTGTTCGAAGCGTGAGCAGGGAATCGAACAGTATCGGGATGAGCTCGGTGAGAAATGAGATTGTCATATGGGATGTTTGGTTGTGCGAGCCTATACAACCGGAGTCGTCAGAGCGTGGTGTTCAGACCTTCCTATCTGGCCTCTCGCAAAGCCATTTCTGTAACCTAGAACTACTGGGCTGCAGAGGAAGGCACTCAAAAAAACATTCCCCTCGCTGAGGGAAAAACGCCGATACAGAACCGATCAGCATGCCATCATACAAAATACTCCCAAATCATGAGCAATACAATAATCGAATAAGTCCAATATAATACAATAGAATACAGTAGCTATATTATTGTATATTCTGGTGTATGATGGTTTATTATATAATATGCCTCCCCGAGGAGCAGCTGAGTCGGAAACTGGACTACAAGGTCGCCCAAGCCATCGATGACGAGGTGCAGGGCTTGCAGTTCGTGGCTAGAGCTCGCAGTGAGAGACGAATTCCTGGGAGTACTAATAATATTTCATTATTGCCATGGTTATTACTACTGTTTTTATGATTGTTAATAATAGTATTAACGGTAATAGTAGTAACAATGAATGAGAATTTAGAAGAATAAGAAGAACAGGCAACACTAGTACAAGCTGCAGGAAATGCTTGTGACCAGGTGAAGTGACTTTGTGGCAACAGGGGCCGAAGCCCGATTGTTCCCGCTGCTGTGCTGTCAGGCGACTGAGACGCTCGCGATAGTCTATGCAGACTCGGGCAGGCTGCTTGACTTTATCGTTAGACGTTTCTGACGGACTTTGGTGACAGGGTCTTTGTAAACTGGGCCAGATCGAGACTCCGCATGCCAACTTCTCGCAATCGGCTGAAAGTCGAAGAGATGTAAGTTGCCAAAACGAGCTTCGAGAAGGGCCCGCGCCCACTTCTGTCTCGAGGGCTGGTAGTGCAGAGAAGCCTTAAACAAGCCATCTGATCTTCTCTTGAGTACATGGGCGTTCCTCCTTCGTTTCGGAGTGCTATTAACTTTTTGTATCAAAACTAACCTTCGTTGTCCGCGATAGTAATCATACTTCATCGCAGTATGCGCGAACCCGTGGCCCGTGGCCTACGCCAGGGTTGTCCTCTTTCTGCATGTCTGTTTAGGTTTGCTTACGGTTTGTTCGAAAACGTTGAACTGGGATGTGAGCGGACTTTCGGACTCATCTCCGGAGCACTCAGGCTAGCAGGCTAGGATCCTCTTTGTGGAACTTGGAGTATGCCGACGACACGTTTCTATCTTAAACCGATCAAGCGGCCACCGAGTAGCTGACATGGGCCGTGACTGCTGCATGCTACGAGTACCCAAGGGGCAATAGCATGATCGAAAACGCTATCGCATCCCAAGGCTGTCCTTGGCCTTCAACACCTACGATGTGCTCAGGCCAACCTTCGACAGCACAGAGTGAGTACCGTTCATCATCAGAGTTTGCCGGTTTCATCAGGACGCGTGTTGCAGATCCTGGAGTGCGAAAGCGAGCTGAGGTGGGATGTAGAATCTTGGCGAGCGCATGGGACAGCTTCTCTGTAAGCTTGCTGAAGGTTGGTTGGATCGAGACCGCCGTGAGGATATCTGAAAGCTTACAGAAGGCCCAGTTCTGGATGGGTCAGCTGTGCTCGTTGCGGCTTGAGCTATGCTTGAATTTGAACTTTCCAGGAGTCCAGGTTCGATCAATGTCTCGAGCTGCTCCTGACAGTTCGTGTGTTGCCGGCGCGGTTCTCATGACACAATGGCCTTGTGGCCTTATCCTTGTCTGGCTGGCTTCGTTGGTAGCACGCACATGACAACATGTGGCAACGCGTCCCGTGAATAGTTCATGGAAAGTCGGAAACTCAGTACTTCTTGTTATGTGGTCAGCTTAGGGTTAACAGGGGTCTGGGGTTTTGGGCTTTGTGTTAAGAGGGTCCGGTTTCTTAGGGTTCAGGGTCTCATTTAAATTGGAGGCGCTGGCGTGGCCTGTCATGACTTCCCGGATTTTCGCTTCAAACCCCAAACCCTTTAAACCCGTAAGCTCTGCAAAACCACATCTTCTCGCTTCAAAAACCCGATACTGGTAGCCAGGTTTCGCAGGCAGCATGGCTTCAAAGACGAATGTCATGTCATTTGGCAACAGCGCACAAGCCAGTTGCCTCTCAACAAATTCTGCTATTGATGACTCCATCCGAGACACGTAAGGCGTTATAGGCCTCAGAGTGCAGTGAACTGCTCAACCCTGTGAGGGCGAGCGGCTGGATCTCCGCCCAACACTAGCCAGGGAAGTTTGTGCTGAACCTGTATATTCCTTGTACGCCATGAGCTAGTTGGTTCTTGTAGGCTGTGTAAGCAGTCCGACGATTTTGCGTGTTCTTTGTTGCATTTCGACTTCGGTCTCTTCCTGAGAAAAAAGTAATGGCTCAATAAGCCAAGTCTTGGCCCGCAATTTCCTGTTCGCTTCAGATTGAACGGAGAGCTTGTGGGTTCTGGTTTTGACCAAGTGTAGCACTAGCAAGCTTGGAAACCGAATAGCTAGTTTTTGATTGATTGGGAATACTGGTGCAGTGCTCTAGCGTCGACGATCAGAACATGTTCGAATCATTGTGTAGGCCAACAGATGTGCCACAGCTCGATTTAGAAGCAGCAGACCGACCTAGCTCCGCCGGCAGCAATTAGCTTTCTGTTCGATGGAGTTCAGAGCTCCCCGAAAATTGTGTGAGTCACATTGATGCGTCCCATTCACGGCAACCTTTAGTACACGGCGAAAGACTGGTGCGCTATGAAGTGAACGCGTTGATTACCAACCATGAAACTTTCGGCTTCTGAAGACAAGGTTCAAAGTGCATTGCAGACACACATTCATGAACGAAGCTTCAGAGTTCCGCCGAAGACGCAAGCAGTTTCCAGCAATCAACGCAGCCCGAAGCCATCTGCAGCAGTGGCTTATTGTTCCATGCAAATCTTAAATGTTTTGATCTGGTGCTCTGAGATGTTCTGGGTAGGGTGATCGAGGATGGGTAAATACTTTCTGGATACCTGTAGTTGTAGATACCCACCTGTGTTTTATTCTCATCACATAACGCTGAGCAGTCGGACTCGTTCGCTCTCTACGAAACGAGCTGTCTCTACTTCTGATTATTTTTGCTTCGCTCAAAAAACGGCACTTGCATGGTTTCAAATTTGTACCGATGCCGGCAGCACCCCCCAGCATATCAGCCTGCGAAAAACATCTGCTGCTGGCCAGGAGCTGGCCCAGAGTCGCGTTGCCGGCAACAAGCTCAAGGAGGATGCTCGTCACAACGAGAATCATCCCATGCTCGTTGGTGTCTACGGGTCTCTACACATCACGGCTGCATTCCTTTTCGGCATGTTGGTGCGGTTTTCAGTCTGTCAACTTTTTTTGCTGTAACTTCAGTTCAATTTCAGATCTGGGTTGCTTCTGCATCTTCGCGCCGGCCCAGTCAGTACGACCTCCGCTGTGATGGTGCTGTGTTGAGCCGGAGATGTTAGGCGCCGGGTCATGTACCAGCTAGCAGAGCTTTTGCTAGGAGATCGAGATGACGATCGCTATGTGCCTCAACAGACAGGGCAAGAAGGAGGAGGCCGAAGACAGAATTGGCTCTTGCAGGCGTCTTGAAGAGACGGTACGAGACTGCTACTTAATCTGGCAGGATCTGACACGACTTGTGTGACTGTCAGTCAGCTCTGTGCGAATCAAGTGATTCTACATGGTTACGGGTCATTGCCGGCACAGCGGAGAGGCTTGCAAACCAGAGCGATCGACTAACATCCCTGGTCTCGCAGACTTCCCCCCGAAGCAAAACGAACACTTCGCCGATGAAGACTCTTTGCGCCCCAAGCTCCAAGCTTCAAGCATCCTCAAGTTGTCTCCTCCCAGAGTCGGAGTCGCAAGGCCTTGGAGATCCTGCGCGAAGTCCGCCGCAACTCTGGAAGCCGCGAGCGGAAGGCCGAAGACGCTTCGGGGCTTCGCATGCTTCGCATGCATCTCTCTGCATCTCTCTCTTTGAGGTCATATTTGTGAATTCACGTAATACCGATCGCCTGTTTGACTGAAGAGTCATTCGCTCCGCACAGTGCCGCCAGCAGGACGGAGAATCGTGCAAAACCGCTCACTGAGTCACCCCGCGCAGGCGCAGGCAGCGTTTGTCATCGACGCCGGGCACCGACAGAGATTTTCTTCAAGACATTACTGTAGTTGGAGAGTCGCAAAGAGTACACGCTAGTGCAGATCTCGTTCGACCAATTTGTGGGGCTTGTTCTTGCTAACCCCAGTCGAAATGAAGCTGCCTGTGTGAGGTCATGAGTGTTGACGCTCCGATGGAGCGGAACGAAGAGTTTCACAAGGTGCCAACTTCAATCTTTCGCTGCAGCTTCGGAAGTTGACGGCAACGATGTAAAGGTCTGGGACGACAACTTCAAGCTTCCGAAGGACGGACGTCCTGTGCAGCATCGTTGGGGGTTCAGCCAGAATCAAGTTCAGCCTGTGGTTTTCCCAGCTGCGCCGTCAACATACTTCTACTGTAGCCACCCGGAGCTGCAGAATGCAGGACATCACGCAGTCGCTGCCGACTGCACGAAGGTCTTCTGCGCTGAATCTCAGCCTCTCTGATCAGGAAGGGGTGCTCGTGGCACATGGTATCGGAATCAATTCGGTGTTGAGGACTTAGAGTCATTTTGGGGACTATGCAACAAGCAGACAAGCACCTGGAAAGGGCACGCGGCAAGGCCACTAAGATCAAAAAGATCACCATGCCGGCCTGGGCACAGGCTCATGTCCATGTCGAAGCATGGGGGAAGTAACATATTGGCAAATGCAAGCAGACGTGACAAAAGAACCTGCGATTTTCAGCCAGTGCTCATTTGGTCAAGCGGGAAGGTTGACGATGCACAGCCCTTGTGCGACTCCTGTTGCATCGCGTAGCAAGTGATGCTGAGCTTCTTATTGGCATGTTCTGTAACTGCCGTGTTGTGCGGCCGGGAGTGGTACGAAGCCTACCGTGATAAATTCTCAGGTGAAGCGTAAAGTGTCACCCCGGTACTCTTGCGTGCTAGCCACCGCACCTCCATTCGATTGAAACCTCTCTATGCAAGCAAACTCCTCGAGACGTCGTGCGCACTGACCACACCAAGCAGCGACTGCACTCGGCTAACAGAGTCTCGAACCTGTTGCTTCTGGAACTGAAGTTGCTTTATTCCTAATTCTCATGCGTCAGGAGCGAGAGTTCAGAGACTGGGCGACCAAGTACTGGGAGGCCGTCGCAACGATTCCTGCCGCATTGGCAGTTGAAGAACCGCTCGTCTCACGTGAAGGAACGCCTAAGAAGCCCGGCCTACTACGCAATGCTGACACTGTGGGCCAGAGCCCTGAAGACTCTGAGTTTCAAAGCCGCTTCGCACGGGCGAAGGCACTGTCCTGCAGTCTGCGATCAGGTCACGTGGCCATTCGCCATTC
>CAJNDT010002046.1:626653-769153 GCA_905221615.1 Symbiodinium sp. CCMP2592
ACACTGCTATGCGAATTCCTTGAAATACAACTCTGTTGGAAATGACTTCCTGAAATATCACATGCACGACGTCGTGAAACTTCTTTCCTACGGTTGCTAGCTTTTCTACGAAACTGTGAACATGTTCCTGTACAACTTTCCTCAGTACTTCTCGCTGTTGTTTTACTAGGTACCTAGGGGCGTAGCCTGACTCAAGGCTCTCACTCTCTTGGTTCTCGGTGTTCTGGTCGCCGTTCCTGTTCTCTTCCGTGTAGTACTCGCCGGTCACGCTAACGACGCTGTAGAGCTCGTTCATCACTTGGTTCGCGCACAACAAAGCGTACGGTACCATGACTTTTCCTATCTCCACATAGTCCTTAGTCGTGTACGCGTTCGTGTTCCTGATCGTGTTCACGTTGGTGCCGTCGGGGTTCACGCTGCACTCGTTGTAGCCTTGCTGGTAGTACTCGCCGTACACGTCGTAGTTCCTGTAGCGGTTCCGGTGCGTATTGGGCTTCCTTCTGCTCGACCACACTACCATGAGCTCGCTCTCGTCGCTCTCCACGTAAGTGAGTTCCTTTCTCCCACGGCTCACATCCTTGGAGGGTAAGGCATCTCCAAGGGCAAGTTCTTCCTTGGTCTCCACGTTGTTGCCAAGGGCCTGCCACGGTCTCACCGCCATACTTCCTGCTCCTGGGACCAAGATCATCCCGCACAAAGTTGCGAGGCTTCCCAGTGCGAAACCAACCAGCAGCACAATACATGCTGCCAAACCGTAGCACTTCATGTTCCTTTTCTCTTTCTCTTCCACCAACACTCGGTCGGGGTAGCAATCGCTGCAAGCGTCAAAGTCTCGCGCATTTCCTGCTGTCACGTTGTGGTTACGAAGGTGTCCACAACCTCTGCGGTGTTACTTTGTTCCTGAACGGACTGCGATCCTGAGCGTGGGCATGTTGAGCACTGTCTCCGTCTTCTTGGTGATCTGCTCATTTGCGCGCATCTGCTTCCATCCGGCAACGAGGCAAACTGCCATGGCGCCGAGCATCATGGTTCCTATGGCTACGATCGAGTAGCATCATCGCTGCCAAGGAGGTTCCTGGAGGCAGCTCCGCTACCATGTTAAAGAACGGGCTTCACTAAGGGTTCCTACCCACAAAGACTGTCGGACACTTTGGTTCCTGGGCACGGTGTGTCCTGGGGTCTCGAGCCTGCACGTCGCGTGTGCGTGACGGCTGTTCCTGTACATTAACTGTACTGCACTAGCTGTGTTACTGTTCCTGGCAGAATGTTTAACACAGCATCATTCCTTGTGCTTCATCCTGCTTGTATATCCGCTGGAGATCAGCGTCAGTTTGCAATGTCATCGAGGGTTCTCGAAGCTTTTGTTTAGCCAATCGAGATCTTTGAGCTTTATTAGAAGGCATCGCCGGAACTAGATCATCGAGGCTTCCGTCTACGATTGCCAAGATTTGTGGAGTCAGCAATAGCCAATAGCTTGCAAGATCATCAAAGCTTCTTGAAGCCTTTGTCCAAGTCCACCAAAGGGATTTGGAGCCAGCTGCGGCCTAAAATTCTACACACAGCGGTCCGATGCTTCTGGTGACCCCTTTAATAGAAAAATAAAGATTCGAGTCCCTGAGGCCTCGTAATCTTGCAAAAACAAGTGTCAACTCATTTCGCAGGGTTTGAAGCCGTTCGAGGCCGCCCGAGGCCTCATTTCCCAGAGTTTGAAGCCGTTCGAGGCCCATCCGAGGCCTTCCAGAACCTTAAAACACCCTTAGCTTGCAAGAATACGAGGCCTCGGGGACTTGGGGCTTTATAATACTAATTGAGGAGTCCCCACCACGCCTCGGGACGTAGCTGACCCTGCTTTCTCTCCTTATAGAATTTTAAGCCGCAGCTTGCTCGAAGTTCCCTTCAACTTCGCATCTCAGTATCTACAGCATCTGCTGCCCAGGAACAGGGTCCCAAGTTTGTCGGCGACGGCGTAAAAATGACCAAATCGCACATCACCTTGGCATGTCTCTTGCCGGAAGCGGTATTTGGTGCCACGTGCGGCCGCAAGAGATGTTGAGGGCATCCTGTCCACGTCGCTGGAAGGCAACTGATAGATGAAGATAGGCGTGTATAGATGGACGATGCACGCTCCATGGTGGCCGAGACCCCTGCTGCTGAAACCTTCTCAGCCAGGCGGCCAAGGTAAGAGACAAACCGGCCAAACAAGTTCTCGAAACCCAAACCCACCCCTTCTAAATATGGTCAAACCCACCCAAACCCAGCCCCAAACCTCTCAAACCCACTCAAAACCCTTCCAAAACATGGTCAAACCCACCCAAACCCAGCCCCAAACCTCTCAAACCCACTCAAAAACCTTCTACAACATGGTCAAACCCACCCAAACCCAGCCCAAACCCACCCAGGCCTTCTAAACATGGTCAAACCCACCCAAACCAACTTCAAACCAACCCCAAAAACCCATAAGCCACATCAGAGCCACGAACGCCACGAGTGAGGCCTCGGGAGGCTTCGGAGGGCCTCGGAACCCCACGGGGGAGGCTTTGGAAGGCTTCGTTTCTGTCTCGAAACCCCACAAATGACGGTTCGAGAGGCTTTGCACTGTTGGTGAAAATGGCAAGCTGTGCGACTCCAAATGTAGGGCTGAGAAAGTCCAGCAATTCTGGCTTCGCTTGAGTGGGCCTCCCCTGTGCCTGTTTCTTTCATGTTAATTCAATGCTGATTGCTTCCATCATAAGAAAGCAGGCCGGCCATGGAAGTCTTAATCATGCAAGATTGTCCCAGTCGCCTCATCGCGTAGCAGTCAGGCGGGCGTGCCTCAAAGTAGAAGAATTCGCGACCCCAAAAATGGGGCCGTTTGGCGGCCCCATTTTTGGGGTCGGGGCTCCAGGCCTCCAACTCATGCTCAGACTATATATTTAAGGAGGCCGGGCGCATTTCGCAGCCTTGTTTTCGGGGCCGCGAAACGGCCCCATTTTGGGGGTCGCAAGTGTTCGGGGCCAACCAGCTGGATCTCGGGCGTGCGCCTGCCTTTGTTCCAGCAGTTTTGGGCATCACGCAGACGCAAGATTGAAAAAGCCAGAAGGCTTGTCCAAAGTAGCTGCACACTCACCTTAAATGCCACAACCAGCGTACTTGCACTGCGGAGGCCCATGGCGGCGAAGCCAGATTTGCTTCCGTTTCGCGGGCCCAGAAATGGGGTCGTCCGGCAGGATCATTCCTTGTGCTTCATCCTGCTTGTATATCCGCTGGAGATCAGCGTCAGTTTGCAATGTCATCGAGGGTTCTCGAAGCTTTTGTTTAGCCAATCGAGATCTTTGAGCTTTATTAGAAGGCATCGCTGGAACTAGATCATCGAGGCTTCCGTCTACGATTGCCAAGATTTGTGGAGTCAGCAATAGCCAATAGCTTGCAAGATCATCAAAGCTTCTTGAAGCCTTTGTCCAAGTCCACCAAAGGGATTTGGAGCCAGCTGCGGCCTAAAATTCTACACACAGCGGTCCGATGCTTCTGGTGACCCCTTTAATAGAAAAATAAAGATTCGAGTCCCTGAGGCCTCGTAATCTTGCAAAAACAAGTGTCAACTCATTTCGCAGGGTTTGAAGCCGTTCGAGGCCGCCCGAGGCCTCATTTCCCAGAGTTTGAAGCCGTTCGAGGCCCATCCGAGGCCTTCCAGAACCTTAAAACACCCTTAGCTTGCAAGAATACGAGGCCTCGGGGACTTGGGGCTTTATAATACTAATTGAGGAGTCCCCACCACGCCTCGGGACGTAGCTGACCCTGCTTTCTCTCCTTATAGAATTTTAAGCCGCAGCTTGCTCGAAGTTCCCTTCAACTTCGCATCTCAGTATCTACAGCATCTGCTGCCCAGGAACAGGGTCCCAAGTTTGTCGGCGACGGCGTAAAAATGACCAAATCGCACATCACCTTGGCATGTCTCTTGCCGGAAGCGGTATTTGGTGCCACGTGCGGCCGCAAGAGATGTTGAGGGCATCCTGTCCACGTCGCTGGAAGGCAACTGATAGATGAAGATAGGCGTGTATAGATGGACGATGCACGCTCCATGGTGGCCGAGACCCCTGCTGCTGAAACCTTCTCAGCCAGGCGGCCAAGGTAAGAGACAAACCGGCCAAACAAGTTCTCGAAACCCAAACCCACCCCTTCTAAATATGGTCAAACCCACCCAAACCCAGCCCCAAACCTCTCAAACCCACTCAAAACCCTTCTAAAACATGGTCAAACCCACCCAAACCCAGCCCCAAACCTCTCAAACCCACTCAAAAACCTTCTACAACATGGTCAAACCCACCCAAACCCAGCCCAAACCCACCCAGGCCTTCTAAACATGGTCAAACCCACCCAAACCAACTTCAAACCAACCCCAAAAACCCATAAGCCACATCAGAGCCACGAACGCCACGAGTGAGGCCTCGGGAGGCTTCGGAGGGCCTCGGAACCCCACGGGGGAGGCTTTGGAAGGCTTCGTTTCTGTCTCGAAACCCCACAAATGACGGTTCGAGAGGCTTTGCACTGTTGGTGAAAATGGCAAGCTGTGCGACTCCAAATGTAGGGCTGAGAAAGTCCAGCAATTCTGGCTTCGCTTGAGTGGGCCTCCCCTGTGCCTGTTTCTTTCATGTTAATTCAATGCTGATTGCTTCCATCATAAGAAAGCAGGCCGGCCATGGAAGTCTTAATCATGCAAGATTGTCCCAGTCGCCTCATCACGTAGCAGTCAGGCGGGCGTGCCTCAAAATAGAAGAATTCGCGACCCCAAAAATGGGGCCGTTTGGCGGCCCCATTTTTGGGGTCGGGGCTCCAGGCCTCCAACTCATGCTCAGACTATATATTTAAGGAGGCCGGGCGCATTTCGCAGCCTTGTTTTCGGGGCCGCGAAACGGCCCCATTTTGGGGGTCGCAAGTGTTCGGGGCCAACCAGCTGGATCTCGGGCGTGCGCCTGCCTTTGTTCCAGCAGTTTTGGGCATCACGCCGACGCAAGATTGAAAAAGCCAGAAGGCTTGTCCAAAGTAGCTGCACGCTCACCTTAAATGCCACAACCAGCGTACTTGCACTGCGGAGGCCCATGGCGGCGAAGCCAGATTTGCTTTCGTTTCGTGGGCCCAGAAATGGGGTCGTCCGGCAGCATCATTCCTTGTGCTTCATCCTGCTTGTATATCCGCTGGAGATCAGCGTCAGTTTGCAATGTCATCGAAGGTTCTCGAAGCTTTTGTTTAGCCAATCGAGATCTTTGAGCTTTATTAGAAGGCATCGCTGGAACAAGATCATCGAGGCTTCCGGCTACGATTGCCAAGATTTGTGGAGTCAGCAATAGCCAATAGCTTGCAAGATCATCAAAGCTTCTTGAAGCCTTTGTCCAAGTCCACCAAAGGGATTTGGAGCCAGCTGCGGGTTAAAATTCTACACAGCGGTCCGAGGCTTCTGGTGACCCCTTTAATAGAAAAATAAAGATTCGAGTCCCTGAGGCCTCGTAATCTTGCAAAAACAAGTGTCAACTCATTTCGCAGGGTTTGAAGCCGTTCGAGGCCGCCCGAGGCCTCATTTCCCAGAGTTTGAAGCCGTTCGAGGCCCATCCGAGGCCTTCCAGAACCTCAAAACACCCTTAGCTTGCAAGAATACGAGGCCTCGGGGACTTGGGGCTTTATAATACTAATTGAGGAGTCCCCACCACGCCTCGGGACGTAGCTGACCCTGCTTTCTCTCCTTATAGAATTTTAAGCCGCAGCTTGCTCGAAGTTCCCTTCAACTTCGCATCTCAGTATCTTCAGCATCTGCTACAGGGTCCCAAGTTTGTCGGCGACGGCGTAAAAATGACCAAATCGCACATCACCTTGGCATGTCTCTTGCCGGAAGCGGTATTTGGTGCCACGTGCGGCCGCAAGAGATGTTGAGGGCATCCTGTCCACGTCGCTGGAAGGCGACTGATAGATGAAGATAGGCGTGTATAGATGGACGATGCACGCTCCATGGTGGCCGAAACCCCTGCTGCTGAAACCTTCTCAGCCAGGCGGCCAAGGTAAGAGACAAACCGGCCAAACAAGTTCTCGAAACCCAAACCCACCCCTTCTAAATATGGTCAAACCCACCCAAACCCAGCCCCAAACCTCTCAAACCCACTCAAAACCCTTCTAAAACATGGTCAAACCCACCCAAACCCAGCCCCAAACCTCTCAAACCCACTCAAAAACCTTCTACAACATGGTCAAACCCACCCAAACCCAGCCCAAACCCACCCAGGCCTTCTAAACATGGTCAACCCACCCAAACCAACTTCAAACCAACCCCAAAAACCCACAAGCCACATCAGGGCCACGAACGCCACGAGTGAGGCCTCGGGAGGCTTCGGAGGGCCTCGGAACCCCACGGGGGAGGCTTTGGAAGGCTTCGTTTCTGTCTCGAAACCCCACAAATGACGGTTCGAGAGGCTTTGCACTGTTGGTGAAAATGGCAAGCTGTGCGACTCCAAATGCAGGGCTGAGAAAGTCCAGCAATTCTGGCTTCGCTTGAGTGGGCCTCCCCTGTGCCTGTTTCTTTCATGTTAATTCAATGCTGATTGCTTCCATCATAAGAAAGCAGGCCGGCCATGGAAGTCTTAATCATGCAAGATTGTCCCAGTCGCCTCATCACGTAGCAGTCAGGCGGGCGTGCCTCAAAATAGAAGAATTCGCGACCCCAAAAATGGGGCCGTTTGGCGGCCCCATTTTTGGGGTCGGGGCTCCAGGCCTCCAACTCATGCTCAGACTATATATTTAAGGAGGCCGGGCGCATTTCGCAGCCTTGTTTTCGGGGCCGCGAAACGGCCCCATTTTGGGGGTCGCAAGTGTTCGGGGCCAACCAGCTGGATCTCGGGCGTGCGCCTGCCTTTGTTCCAGCAGTTTTGGGCATCACGCCGACGCAAGATTGAAAAAGCCAGAAGGCTTGTCCAAAGTAGCTGCACGCTCACCTTAAATGCCACAACCAGCGTACTTGCACTGCGGAGGCCCATGGCGGCGAAGCCAGATTTGCTTTCGTTTCGTGGGCCCAGAAATGGGGTCGTCCGGCAGCATCATTCCTTGTGCTTCATCCTGCTTGTATATCCGCTGGAGATCAGCGTCAGTTTGCAATGTCATCGAAGGTTCTCGAAGCTTTTGTTTAGCCAATCGAGATCTTTGAGCTTTATTAGAAGGCATCGCTGGAACAAGATCATCGAGGCTTCCGGCTACGATTGCCAAGATTTGTGGAGTCAGCAATAGCCAATAGCTTGCAAGATCATCAAAGCTTCTTGAAGCCTTTGTCCAAGTCCACCAAAGGGATTTGGAGCCAGCTGCGGGTTAAAATTCTACACAGCGGTCCGAGGCTTCTGGTGACCCCTTTAATAGAAAAATAAAGATTCGAGTCCCTGAGGCCTCGTAATCTTGCAAAAACAAGTGTCAACTCATTTCGCAGGGTTTGAAGCCGTTCGAGGCCGCCCGAGGCCTCATTTCCCAGAGTTTGAAGCCGTTCGAGGCCCATCCGAGGCCTTCCAGAACCTCAAAACACCCTTAGCTTGCAAGAATACGAGGCCTCGGGGACTTGGGGCTTTATAATACTAATTGAGGAGTCCCCACCACGCCTCGGGACGTAGCTGACCCTGCTTTCTCTCCTTATAGAATTTTAAGCCGCAGCTTGCTCGAAGTTCCCTTCAACTTCGCATCTCAGTATCTTCAGCATCTGCTACAGGGTCCCAAGTTTGTCGGCGACGGCGTAAAAATGACCAAATCGCACATCACCTTGGCATGTCTCTTGCCGGAAGCGGTATTTGGTGCCACGTGCGGCCGCAAGAGATGTTGAGGGCATCCTGTCCACGTCGCTGGAAGGCGACTGATAGATGAAGATAGGCGTGTATAGATGGACGATGCACGCTCCATGGTGGCCGAAACCCCTGCTGCTGAAACCTTCTCAGCCAGGCGGCCAAGGTAAGAGACAAACCGGCCAAACAAGTTCTCGAAACCCAAACCCACCCCTTCTAAATATGGTCAAACCCACCCAAACCCAGCCCCAAACCTCTCAAACCCACTCAAAACCCTTCTAAAACATGGTCAAACCCACCCAAACCCAGCCCCAAACCTCTCAAACCCACTCAAAAACCTTCTACAACATGGTCAAACCCACCCAAACCCAGCCCAAACCCACCCAGGCCTTCTAAACATGGTCAACCCACCCAAACCAACTTCAAACCAACCCCAAAAACCCACAAGCCACATCAGGGCCACGAACGCCACGAGTGAGGCCTCGGGAGGCTTCGGAGGGCCTCGGAACCCCACGGGGGAGGCTTTGGAAGGCTCGTTTTCTGTCTCGAAACCCCACAAATGACGGTTCGAGAGGCTTTGCACTGTTGGTGAAAATGGCAAGCTGTGCGACTCCAAATGCAGGGCTGAGAAAGTCCAGCAATTCTGGCTTCGCTTGAGTGGGCGTCCCCTGTAGCCCATCCCAAGGCATCCTCATGTGGCTGCATCCCGCAAGGAGTCATCAGGGTTGGGTGTTTTCATGCTGGCGTTAAAGCAGCCCTGTGCATCAGGGTGCCAGTAAGGCTGCTGCAGGACCGCTCCCAGATACACCCAAGTGGTGACAACGTCGCCGCTGCACCAAAGAGTGGCGTGCCTGCCAATAGCTCGGCAGTTCGACGCTCCCGAGGTCTGCAACGCGGCAGCATTGACAGGTGTGCGAGCTTCGACAAAAGGAGTGGGACAACTTCGGCAGCCCACTCCGCCAGTACCGCCTGGGTCTGGCCAAAAGCGACGGCAGAGTTGGGAGTCCCCGATGGTTGCCTCCTCCTTCCTCGTCACAGGCAGCCACAAAGGCCCTGCCCCGCGCAGATGTAGCGGCACAATGCCAACCTCAGTCTGAAGTCGGCCAGGCTCTTTAGCGAAGACAGAAAACCCTCCCGCCAAGAGCAAGGGCTGCCCTGGTCAGGTATAGTTGGCGCGAAAGACCAAACCGTATCGTCCGGGGCCGGCATCCCAACTCCAGCGGAGGCGTGGAACTCCTGCGTGTCAAGGCACAGATCTTGGAGGTCAGCGACCTCAAATAGCGCCGTCGGCGCCGTATCGTAATCTGACAGAATGATGTGTTTGCCTGGGAGCAGAACCCCAAGAACCCACAGCGCGTAAACCTTGCCCCACCAGACCACCCGACGCAAGCCTGTGGCTTGGCGGAGTGGAAGAAGACACAGGTGTGCCGCTCGTTATGCCGACCGATCCAGCAACACCAGTTGAGAATATGTGGTAGGATGTGGCGCGTATGGTCATACTCCTCCAACGAGTCCGTGTCCGTGAACAGCCACAAGGCAGGTCTGCGCTGATCGGTAGCTTCTGGAAACCGTAGATGGAGTCAACGGCATCGGTGCTGTCCTTGACCGGTGCACGTCGTGTGCCTCCCGCCCGAGTATTCAGTCGGGTGACCAGCATGCCCACATGGCCGTGCCCTAGTCGGCGATCGTGCGAGCAGACAAGCACGGGCAAGCTGCGATGATGCGAAATCCTGAGGGTGTACAGGAGGTATATGCGGTTCTCCTTCCAGAACCTTCAGAGCTTCAGGAAAAGCTTGCACAATGAGAGTCCCTGCAGTCCTGATCAATGTTGCAACTGCATTCCTCTTGGGCATTTTCAAAGTGTCCAGCCAGTGCCTGTGTGCAACAGCCTCTCTAGACAACAGTCTTGAGCAAATGCGCTCAAGCCGAGTGGAAACCCATTTGAAAGATCCTTCTGTTGCTTGTACACCGACTTGAACCTTGGAACCGCCTGTGCTTGTGTGTGTGTCAAGTTTTATCACCCCGTGGGGCTGCAATGCCTCTGAAGTGGTGTAGCAAGTCGTAGTTGTGCCGAGCCAACGACCCTTTGAGGCAGAGCTCGAACGCATAAACCTTCTTTTTGGTGTGCAGTGGCACAGAAACTCCATGTTGCACATTGTATTTTGTGGGATTTGTTTTTATCGGTGATGCACTCAATCTTCTGAACATGTGAACGACATGTTAACTTACTGCAGGCTTTCTTCAGAGTCACAAAAGATTTTCAGTTTGTTTTCTTGTTTGGATGTTTCTTGCCACTCTTCCACGGAACAGTGGGGCGCGTTGACCCGTTCACATGGCGAAGATGCCTACTCACCGCGGGAGCCGCACGCCCTACAGGGTTCTGGGACCAGAACAGCCGCCGGATCTTTGATTTGGGCTTATGCGGAATGATGGCTGCTATTTACGGCCCTTACGCTCTCCATGCTTTACCGAGAGCAGGTCCAACTGTGGACTTGCTTCACGGAGGGCAGAGCCATCTGAGAGGGGCCATTTTATAAGGTCTGATGCAATTTGCAAAACCAACGCGGGAACCGTGGCTGAACGACTTCCGGCAAAGCCTGCACGTCGCAGCTTGTTTCATTATTGTTTTTGGCTAGATATACTTCGTTTGCTAATTTTCTTGTAGGGATCGAGAGCCAAAAAAGGCTTCAGCCTTGGTCTCGGCGCTGGCCGCAAAATGCGTTTGAGGCCACCAAAGAAATACTCCTTCAGATGCTGCCCGAAACATTGGAAAAAGGCGCTATGCTCACGTGTGAGCTCGCGTCGAGGGGGTGTGATTTACCACGCATGCGAACATGTGCTTCTGCTGTCTTGGTAGGCTTCTTGTCAACTTTGTTTCACTATCACAGCTTGACTGCTCAAGAACTGCTTTGTGTGAGTGTAGGTGTTGCCTATTAGCTTGTTCTTTACGGTAACAATCTCCGATCGTCCTGCTTGCTTGCTTTGCTTTGCTACGATCTACGACTGGTTGCCAAGGGCTTTGTGACCGAAAGGCAAGTGGATTCCTCTGCTTTTCACAAGAAGGTTGCTCCCGAATGCGCCAGCAGAATGCCATATATCTGAGAAATTGTCCTGCCCGGCTGTGGAGTGTGCTGCTCGATTTGACAAAGGAAGCATCACTGAGAGTCTCCTCCAAGGAAGCCCCAAGACCACTTCGGCATCACCTTTCACCCTAGAGGCCCTAGTGAAGACTCTAAAGAAGTCGCAAGCATCCTTCAAGATCTTCAGCCACTTCTTGATGGCAGCCGGTCTGTTGTCTGATTGTTTCTGGACCCACGTGGGCCCTAACCTCGTTGGCAGCTTACCACCTCGGCCTTCCAACTTTATAGATTATAGCCGGCGGGCCACCCGAAGTCTTCGGCAGAGCTACAGCCGAATGCATAAGCACATTCCCAGTCGCCCCTTGCCAGGAAAACACTCGGTAAGGGACTGGGACAGCTGTTCACGATGATTCTCTCCCAAGGTTGCTTCAAAATGCTCGTGGCTCCCCGATGCACGGCATGGGCATGATGCCTCTCAAAAGCAGGATCAAACGTCCTCTTTTCGGCCAGCGGGCCTGAGACTTGTTTCACACAGCTTAGGCCCAAGACCCGGTTCTATACAACTTCTCGCCCACCCACCCTCTTGTTTGGGCAATACACGGAACGGACAATCATTAAACTTGCATCCAATGTGAGATCGGTTTGCAACATTCAATGGTTTGTGAAAAACTTTTCGTTTTTCAGAAACCTTTCAAAAAGGTTACAAAGCCTTATGGGACTAATATGTGATGTTTTAGCGTCCCAAAAAACGGAATCCAAATTGGAGTTGGGATTCGGATGATCTACATTTGTTCGGGGCGGGGTTGAACCCTAAGTTAGGGTTGGATTTGGGTTCACCAGCAGCCAGAACGCTTGTTTTCGGACGCAATCACAAAACTTCAAACATGCAGCAATGATGCAGATGAATCGCTTGTTTCCATGCAATCATTTGAATGCCGCGGATAATTTTGATTGGTTGTTTTGGCGACGCAGCACAAACTCTTGCTGTTTGATTGCAATCACATGTTCATGTTGCGTTTTGTGTATTTTTGTACACTGGTTTGACGTAAAGATGGCGTCATCGCCACCATCTGCCATCCTGTTGGAGCACGAATGACACTTGTGACGGAAGACTTGTGCGTTTACACCAACATTCAGAATTTTGCAATGTGTTTCGCCTAGTTTGGGTAGCGAAGCGGACCAAACAGTTTGTTCCAAGGAGGCCCGGGGGGGAGGGGGGGAACAATGGGGGCTTGAGACCACTATCAGTTCTGTACGCCTCAGCCATCATGCTTCGGTCCACGGCCTGCATGCAGTTGCTCTCAGTCATGTCAGTTATGTCAGTCATGTCAGTTGCTTGCAGTTTTCAGTTTTCCTTGCTCGCGTTGCTTTTCAGTTTTCCCTTTGGCGAAACATTCATGTGAGGATGATTTTAAAGAAGTTTTATCTTTGAACACTCCTCCTCAAAGGAGGTGTTTTCCAAATCTTTGATTTATCATTTCAGTCGCCTATGATTTTATGTTATTTGAGTTGAGGGCGGTTCGCCCCATGTCAGTTCAATGATATATCTTACGCCGATACATTCTGGATCAACCGGAAGGGGACTCTTAGTCCTTTTAGTGTCTGGGGGGCGCCTTTTCAGGCTTCTTCGCGCAATGGAAGATAGGCTGTGGGGCCTTCTTGAAGAGAAGGGCTGCAGTGCTGTGGGTTTGCTTCGCACTCATTTTCAGACTCCTTGGCACCTGGCATGCGCAGTGGACAGTGTTGAAGACGCTGTGCGATTGGCAGAGCAGATCACTCCGGGTTCGATTCCTTCGGACCACAAACGGTTGGGATCTCAGATCTGGGAGTGGATGACTGCTCACACAGGTCTTTTCAAGCGGGTGCAAAGCAGGCTTACTGCGAAGGCCACACGAATTGAAGCGACCCCTGGAAATTCGGTGTCCCCTTGTGATATCTTCGATCAGTGCGTGAGCAATAGTCTTGATCTTTGCAAGCAGACCAGTCGTGCACATGCTAGATGGATTTCGAATGGCGCCGGGACCCCGGCGGATGCAGAAAAATCTTCTAAGAAATTTTGGGGAACTGTCCTGGTTCAGATCATGGTGGAGGCAAAGCTTCCTATCGTTGACATTCCGGTTGAGAATGAGGAGCAGCGTGTTTCTTATGCTCTCCGAGCCCTGGGAGCTCGGAGGTCCAAGACACTCAGGAATCGTGCAAGGACCTGGCGCAAGGCTCGTGACTGGATGCTTTCAGTGAAAGGTTACCCTTTCCCGAAGAGTCCTTCTGACGTTGTAGATTACCTCATCTTCTTGGAGCAGGAGGTGGGTACAAAGAGCTGCATTTCTGAGCTTATGAGCGCATTGTCTGTCATTGAGGATGCTGGACAGGTTCCTTTGACAAATCAGCTGTGCAAGAACCGATTGGTTGTCGCGGCCTCAAAGAGCACCGGGGCTGAAGTGCAGGAGGGGAAAACCAGCAGGAAGCAGGCGGCTCCCTTTTCGGTGGCGATGTTGTTATCTTTGGAAATTTTTGTGGTGACTGGTACGAACCCTCATTATGCTCGGTGCCTGATGTGGGCCTGCTTGGTCTGCGTATGGGCTTGTATGCGTGTCTCTGATCTGCAAGGAATTGACGTTTCTCGCCTTAGGCTTTTTCGTGAGGGGCTTAAGGGCTTTTTAGTGAAGACCAAGACGACAGGACCTGATAAGAAGGTGGCCGAAGTTCCTTTCTTTATAGGCAGGTGTGTCGGGCTTTCAGGACGTGATTGGCTGGGCATTGGATTTGATTTGTGGAAAGGCCTGGGACAGCTTGATCGCACTTATTTGGTTTTCCAGTCTTCTGAAGATTTTGAGGAGCCATCTTACAAATTCGCCAAGCCGGAGGTTATTAGCAATTACATGCGTCTTATTTGGGGCCAACTTTTGGTCCCTTTCAGGAAGCTTGGTGAAGGTGTTTGGAGATCCAGGGCTGAGGGGAAGCTGCTGGGTGATGAATGCTATCTTTTCTGGACAGGTCACAGTATGAGACATGTTTTGCCAACGATTGCAGCGGTGCTTGGTGTTCCAAAGGAGCAGAGGGATTACCTTGGCAGGTGGCATGTTGGTCTGCACCAGAGTGCGGATTACATACACACATGTCGCCAGATCGTGCATGATTTGCAGCGTCGGGTTTGTGACAAACTTTCGGGCGGCAAACCTGGCTACGATGAGGAGGAGTTGTTTGATGAGCTTAGGGCCTGGCTTCAGAGGAGAGGCTTGGACCCTGAACCTTGGCTTAAGCTTCACTCCGTGATGCGCACCGTGGATGGATGCAAGGTTTTGAATCAGAGATGGCCGCTGCTTCATGACATCACCGAGAGGTCGGACGACGCTGCCCCGGCCCCGTTGATTTCAAACTCTTCACAAGATTCTGGAGAGTCTCCTTTCTGGGTGAGCATCAGCAGGCACTCAGGGCACAGGCGACTGCACATACGGAATGGCTGCTGGGTCACTCCCGGTAGCTGTCACCGTTTCGCTGAGGTGTGGAAGGTTGACTCCTCAGTGGCCGACAGCTTCTGCAAATTATGCTATCGTGATAAGGAGAGCTCATCTTCGAGTTCGGGGGAGTCTTCCTCCACGGACTTGGGTGAGCCAGCAGAACCACTCGAGGTGGCTGACCCGTCTTTTCACACGTGATGCAACTCGTTGGAAGTGTGTGTGAACAAAGATGGGAGTGCGCTCTGCGTGCAACTTTCAGTGCACTTTCAGTCCATTTGTTGATGCTTTCAGCTCGGGCGTCACGTTGCGCAAATTCTGTGGGATGCCGGTGACTTGCTCAAGGATCCCTTTCAGTTATCAGGACATGAGTGTCACGTGGTGACAGCTATCAGATCTGAGAAGCTTGCTTCGCTTTCAGCTTCCCTCCGGGGTTTCAGCCTTCAGCATCAGGACATCTGTCAGACTTTTAGGTAACTCGATCGTAGACAAACCGCGGTGGTCCGCCATGGCCGCGGACCCAGCTGCACAGCGTGCATATCTTCAGGCTAATGTGGATGCAGACTTTGTGTTCCTTCTTGAGGAACATGGGGTCGATCTGGCACTTCAGTTTGCTATCGGTCAACATTACAAGAGCATTCGCACTTTTGCTGCTTTCGCCGATGATCGTGGTGCAGCACGTACTGCGATTACAGCCGATTTCGCTATCAGGCCTGAGAGCGCTGCGGATCGAGCTAGGATGGCATGCATCATCACTGCTTGGGAAGCTTCCAAGATGATTCGCGAGGAGGAGGCTAAGCTCCGTGCTGAGGCTAAGGTTTTGGGTGTTCAGAAGCCACTCGCCTCTTCGGATCGCGCGGCCATGCGGGTCGCCCTGGAAGCTGTTCGAGGCTACACCGTGCCGGAGTCCGAGGAGCCGGCGCCTGAACTTGGCACACAAGCTTGAACAGATTGAGAATGGCGAACCCACTGCCAGCTATCTTGATGAAGTTATTTCTCGAAAAGAGTCCAACTCGCTGCAACTTCAGACTTCCTTGGACAATCAGGGCCGGCTCCGGGTCATGCGACAGAAGCCAAAGGGTCGCCTTCCGCAGAATACGGAGGAACTGCGGGCGAAGCTTCGCCTCGAGGCCTCCACTTGGGTCATGCTCTCAGCCAAGTGTCGCGGTCGTGCATATTTGCAGGGGCTGCAGCTGTCACACTTTGATCGTTTCCTTGAGTTCCTGTTGGGTGACAAGTGTTACAGCATGCAAGTGGCTTCCACTGCTCCCGCAAGCTCTTCTCATGCGGAGAAACAGGCACTGTCGGTGCCTTGGAATGTCTTGCTTCAGTACGAGTTTGAGCTTCGTAAGTGGGCTATCAAGGAGGCCCATCGCGACGGTACCCCGCTCGGTGACAAGTTGTATGAGGCCACTCGGAATACCGAGCTCAAGGAGCTCCACTTCACCTCTCAGGTCGCCTTGTCAAAACGTTCGGCCGCTCATGATCCTCCCCCTCCAAAGTGGCCTCGCAAGGGCAAGGACGGCAAAGGGGAAAAAGGCGGCAAGGACGGCAAGGGTGGCAAGGACGGCAAAGGTGGCAAGTCCACTGGCAAGATTCAGGTCGGGGAGTCCTGGTACGAGTTGGCGGCCAAGACTCCGGATGGTCGCGAGCTTTGTTATGCCTACAATATCAAGCGTGGATGTCAGGTCAAGGGATGCCAACGCGTCCACGCGTGTCGCGTGAAGGGCTGCCAGGGCAACCATCCGGCATATCAACACGGCGCGCAAGGTGATTCCTGACTTCGCCGTGGTCCGTTGAATTCAGTTGGCGATTGTACTTCAGGGATACGTCCTACGCTTCGCGTGCTGTATCTGTTTTCAGGTCCGTCTCGCAAATCGGATGTTCGTGGCTCCCTGGAGGCGCTTTGCAAGGCACAGAGTATCACTTTGGTAATGTCAGAAATTGACATCTGCCGCGATCCCAAGCTAGACCTTTTGGATCCTGCCATCGCCGATCGATGTTTGCAGGAGGTTAAGAATTCTGAGTGGGATGTGGTGTTGGTGACCCCACCCTGTGGGACCTTTTCGCGGGCTCGGTGTGTACAGCCGGGTTCTCGGCCACTGCGATCACGTCTTTATCCTCGGGGCTTTCCTTGGCTGTCCGATTCTCACCGAGCTCTTGTTGAACATGGCAACCAGCTTGTTTCTTTTGCCTTTGACATCTGCACAAATGCGCTTTCGAATTCAGTACCTTTTCTACTTGAGCATCCTGAAGATTTGGGACTCACTTCCAACGGTCATGCTCCGGCTTCCATTTGGCAGCTACCGGAGGCCGTTGCTCTCTTCAAGCATGAGAATGTCATCACTTTCGCAGTATACCAATGCCAATATGGGGCGTTTTCGCCCAAGCCTACACGTTTTCTGTCTTCTATTCCGGTTACTTCTCGAATGCCCTTCACTGGGCCGCCTCGGTTTGACGCTTCAGATCGATACCTCGGCCCTTTACCGAAGTACTGTGGTCATCGGCATCAGCAAAAACTGCTCGGGCCTTCCGCTACTTCCGCGGCCGCAGCTTACCCGGACGATTTGTGCAGAACCATTGCTGAATGGTGTTTCTCCGTCTTCGATGGGGGTGGAACACTGGCTGCATTGGCTCCTACACTGGTGCTGGGACCGGGTTTTCAGTTTCCAGCGAGGGAAGTGGAGGCTGGCTCGGGCGCTTCCCCTGCGGAGCGACTTGCTGCAGAATGCTTGAGGAGTGGGACAATTTCGCACGGGCAACTTCTGCGCATCTCTGAATTGCTGCCGGATGAAGACAGAGTTCGACAGACTTCTAGGGTGATCGAAGGTCAGCGATCTTTCACTGCAGGAGCCTTTGTTCACTCTGACAAGGTTGGCATCAGGCGCAACACGAGGAGCTTTCCTTTGTCTTCAGAGCTTTTGGCCAAGCTGCTCTCGTGTGGCTTCCCTGGCCGACCCTTTACTTCTTTAGCATTCTTTCGTGATCTTAAGCAACCGCCGCATCGGGACACCACGAACGGACCTTTTGACAATCTGCTTTTGGCCTGTTCAGGGTTTTCGGGGGGCGGTCTTTGGGTTCAGTCGGAGGGCGGCTCGGTCCGTCGTTTCATAAGTGGTTCGTGGCTGTCGGGTCATATCCTGGACTGGGACGGCGGCAAGATTACCTTCGATCCACATGTCTGGCATTCCACGGAGGACTGGGAAGGTTGTCGCTTGGTCCTGGCCGGGTACACCATTGCGAACGATGGGCAGCTCGCTGAATCGGACCGGGATGCTTTACTTGACTTGGGATTCGACCTGCCAGGAAAGCGAAAGCGGGACCACTGCGAGACCACGACCGCAGGGGATGCTGGCGACGATGGGAAGGAGATTGAGGACCTACCTTATAGTGAGCTGAAGTCTGGCTGTGAGGGACCGCCCTTGGTGGGCGAGTTCGCAGGGGCGACTGACGAGTTTGTGGACGGCTTCGGTAGATGCTCGCCGGGGCGTTGGAAACCTATCTGCCGGGGGCGCCACATGTCTCCTGCCGCCACTTCCTTTGCACAACAGCTTAAGGATCGTGTCCGAAAGTTTGTTCTTGAAAACGTGCCTGATCTGGCAAAAGCGACTTTTCGTCTGGCGACGGGGCATTGGAATGGTCCCTTGTTCGCTCCGGAGGCAATGGACAAACTTCGCGAGGACTGGTTCTGCATGCTGCCGGATCCTGCACGAGCAAGGGAGCTGATTCCTCATCAGCCATTCTACTTGCGGGCAATGGCACAGACCCTAAAAATCTTGGAGGATCCCGACTACCGCATCATCGAGGAGGGCAAGTTCTGCTTCGTGAATGGTGTGGAGGTCGGACACACTGCGCCATTGGGGCCGGTCCCTCAAGTCTTCAGAGCTCGTCGAAAGGATCAGAAATACGATGAGTCCGACTGGCAACCGCTGATGGATAATTATCGGGACGGCCCTGAGGTTGCAAAATCGCTTGAGGAAGCATTTGCAAAAGAAGAGGCAGAAGGCCGTATGTTCCCACTTTCTCTTTCAGAGGCCCGGGCCCGCTATCCGGGGGCGGCACTTCGTATTGCAGCGCAGGCAGTGATTCCGAAACCTGACCAAGATTTTCGTGTGGTCCATGATGGGACCCACGGGGTCCACGTTAACAATGAGATTGTTATGCTGGACCGTCTTGAATCGCCAGGGGCTAGGGAAGTGTCCGCGATCCAAAAGCTGGGCAGCGTGTCTGATGAGAAAGTCCTCTTCGGGCTCGTGGGCGACGTGAAAAAGGCGCACAGACGATACTTGCACCATCCCGACCATTGGGGGGTGCTCTCCTGCAGAACGAGGAGCGATTCCTCTGTGGTCTGGGTCAATCGCACCGGGACTTTCGGAATTGCTTCAGCGGCTTATTGGTTTGCGCGGATCATCGGTCTCGTGGGCAGGCTTTCCCTCAGAGTTCTTCTTCAGTCATTCCTCTTCATGCTCATTTATGCCGATGATCTACACGTGCTCAGTGGGGGACCCGATCGCTGGCTCAATCTCTGGATGTCCCTTGCGCTACTATGCCTTCAGGGGACCCCCTTTTCAGAACGAAAGTGGCGCGGGGGACTGCAACTTGATTGGGTCGGTTATTGGATTGATTATGGACGCTTCAAGCTTGGAATATCTGAAAGGAGGTGCCATTGGATCATCAGTGGCATCGAATCCATGGAGGGAAACGGCTGGCTTGTGGATGTCCGACGATTTCATGAGCTTCACGGGAGACTCGGTTTCATGTCCCAGGTCTTAGTTTGGATTAGGCCCTTCTTGGCTCCTGGTTACGCTTGGCTGGCTGCTGTGAGGAAGGGGGCTGTGCTCGCGCTTCCCAATCTTATCCGTTGTGTCTTGAGGTTTATCGCTGACCGCTTGAGGCACGGTGCTCGTACTTACGAATCGGGCCGTCTTGAGAAGGACTGTGGGGAGCTTTTCCGCACGGATGCCGCTTGCAATGATTCTTCGGTTGTCTTGGGCGGATGGTTTTTGCACAAAGGGCCGGAGCCAAAGAAGGCCCCATGGTTTCAGATCACTTTGAGCAGGGACGACGCTCCTTGGTTGTTCAAGAAGGATTCGGGCAGTTCGTGGGCGAGCACTTCGGCTGAGGTTCTTGCTTCGCTTGCGGCGCTACACTTGTTGAGACGTGACTTCAAGGATCTTTGGTCAGTTCCTGGACACTTCCGTGCTTGCTTCTGTGGCGGGACTGATAATAAATCTGCCGAGGCGCTGTCTTGCAAGCTGCTCACGACTCGAGTGCCTCTCATGTTTGTGGTGATGGAGTTCGTCACCTTTTGTGACGCTCTGGGTTTCAGATGCAACCTCAGCTGGAGACCCAGGGACTCCAATCAGGAGGCGGACCGCATCACCAAACATGTTTTCGAGGACTTCGATGAAAACTTGAGACTGCCTTTCAGCTGGTCAGATATGACCTTATCAGTTCTGCCGTCTCTCTTGAGATTCGCGAGCTTTCAGTCTGAACTTGATTCCATCAAGGCCTCGATTGCGGATGATGGAACAACCTCAGCTCCTCGAATAAGGTTCGAGAAAAGTCAGTGGGGATGAGGGAAAGGAGATGCCCTCGTCTGCGAAAGGGGGCAAATCCCTCTCGTCATCTCCTGTATGCAGGAGGTGTCATTTGCACTGTGTGATGTCGGGCTGTGCGGACCAAAACGAAGTCTCCTTGTGCGTACTGCTGTCATTCCCTGTTCCTTAAACCCTTTCCTTAAACCCTCCGGGTTTTAAGAAAGTTTTGAGCCTCCTGGGTACAAGCCTAGTTTGGGTAGCGAAGCGGACCAAACAGTTTGTTCCAAGGAGGCCCGGGGGGGAGGGGGGGAACAATGGGGGCTTGAGACCACTATCAGTTCTGTACGCCTCAGCCATCATGCTTCGGTCCACGGCCTGCATGCAGTTGCTCTCAGTCATGTCAGTTATGTCAGTCATGTCAGTTGCTTGCAGTTTTCAGTTTTCCTTGCTCGCGTTGCTTTTCAGTTTTCCCTTTGGCGAAACATTCATGTGAGGATGATTTTAAAGAAGTTTTATCTTTGAACACTCCTCCTCAAAGGAGGTGTTTTCCAAATCTTTGATTTATCATTTCAGTCGCCTATGACTTTATGTTATTTGAGTTGAGGGCGGTTCGCCCCATGTCAGTTCAATGATATATCTTACGCCGATACATTCTGGATCAACCGGAAGGGGACTCTTAGTCCTTTTAGTGTCCCACCCGGCCCACCCTGTATATTATTTCTCATATGGTCTGTTCATAACAGCCCAATCTGGATGGGGGGGCAAATCCCTCTCGTCATCTCCTGTATGCAGGAGGTGTCATTTGCACTGTGTGATGTCGGGCTGTGCGGACCAAAACGAAGTCTCCTTGTGCGTACTGCTGTCATTCCCTGTTCCTTAAACCCTTTCCTTAAACCCTCCGGGTTTTAAGAAAGTTTTGAGCCTCCTGGGTACAAAATTCTATTATTGAAATCCGGTGTTGCAAGCCGCACTGCACCCGAAGCAATGGCATGTCAGCAGCCCATGTCTCGGCACAAGGCCTTGGGACGGGGCGGGACAGCGGATTATCTGTCAAAACGAGACTTCTTCTGTGACGAATTCTGGCTTATGAATGAGTGCAGTGCATGTTGAAATGGTGTCTTTCAATTGATAATTAATCTTGTGGGTGATGGAACTTGTTCAGATTAGAACCTAGAGCGATGAGTGCTGATTTCTATGCGGACTTATGAAACTGGAGTAAGCACCAGAGCGAATTGCCGACAAAGGATTCAAAGACACTCTTCAGGAATGGTGGTAGAGTCCTGCCTGCACGTCGCAGACCACATCGTCAATACATTCGCCCCACCCGTGAATCTTCATCGTAAACAAACCCTCAAGGCTAAACCCCATCGTAAACAAATCCTCAAAGATAAAACATAAGCCCTAAACCGGCCCCACACCTTAAACCTACCAAACCCTCCACGCTTTCACCGTCCCATGCCTCAAAGTCTGAACACAGCCAGGTTTGCCGTCCTTTGCCGGTGCCGCCTTTGGGCCCGGATTTGCACTTCGCCCCGTCCTGAGTCTTGTGTCAACGATGTGGGAGTTTCCGAATATTCAGGGTACCTTATTTTGGGATTCTCATAATTGGGATCCTGCAATTCAGGGTGCGGATCCCAATTTTCGGAAGCTCCCATGTCTTGTGGCCCTCAGGCTTAGGTGTCAGGCTGCTTCTTGTTTCGCCAAGGTTTGGCAATTGCTGCATCGAAAATGTCGGCACTGCATGGTGTGGCCTGGCAATCTCGTTTCCTTGCACCATGGGCGAAAACCTGTCAGTGGTTTTGGTAGGCAGGAGGTTTTTTCAGCAAAGTGTGGTTTCCACAAACAGCAAAGTGGATGTGGCCATGCAGTCAAAATGGGTTCCGGTTGTGCAGCAAAGACAAAACATCACACGAAATTGTATGACTTTCGGGTCAAGGCACCATCTTGCGTTGCAGGTGTCCACGGGGGTTTAGCAGCAGTATCCCCAGCTTTGTGGGAAATGCAAGATCGTGAAGGTTGAAGCGCTTTCGTCCCATTTGTCGACGATGCGCACGCAACTGAGCCGGTGCTAGCCAGCTGCCGGGAAGCTAACCTCGTGTTACATCTAGCACTGGGAAGGCGGCAGGGACGGCTGAGGATTCGGGAACCTCCATCCACAGCTCGGCAACAGCAGCGTCTTGGCCCCTTGTGTGCTCGCGGTGGACACGAAGCTCGTCCTAGAATTTCAAGAGGGTTCACAGTCAGCGTGCTGGGCCACAAAGGTCCGAATGCCATCATGGAACGTGTCTTAGTCACACTCGGCCGGCTGTGTTTCTGTGTAGCCAGGCGAAGGCTGTGCAGTTTCGTTCTATTTGACTTAGCCGAAGAGCATGCCATTCGTCCATCCACAGGGTCCTAGCATGGGCTCTTTGCAAGTGCTTCGACAAATACAGAGACAACCAACTTCCTGGTCGACGGCACCTCTCGGGAGCTCAATGCCACAGAGATTCTTTTACCCCTAAACCCTAAACGGCCCTAAACCCTAAACTCGGTGCGACGTTTGTTCCATCAATGCTGCTTCAGACCCGCGCCCGCTGCGACGCGAGTGCGACCGTCCGGATGGACATGAGGTGCAGCAGCAAACGGCCCGATGCGGTTTTGAACTAACTTGTTACCTGCTCTTACGGCCTGTGTCCGTAAACCTTATGCCCGTAAACGCCGGACACTAGAAATTCTGGTGTAGGAAGAAATTCCTCCGATATTTTTGCCACCAGAATGCTTGTCACAGGCGCAAGCCTGGATGGCTTCTCCCCATAATGTTGCAGGACCTGGCATGTGAGAGATCCCCGTGGCAGTTTCAATTGTTTGCAATCCCAATCTCAGAAAGCATTTTTGAGCATAGGGTTTGAGGTCAGTCGCGACAGTCCGAAATACAGGAAGTTAGCTTTGCCATCGACGGTTCGACGGGACCTTACCACAGCCTGCGGACGCATCATCACCGTGCCCACTCCAGACAAGGTCAGCAGTCGATGTCGATGTGGTGTCTTTCGTCCCTCGCTAATCAGCTACGAAAGTTTCACTTCCTCAGAGAGCCTGCAATATATATGTCCTCTAGGCACCGCGAGGCGGGGGATTTCCTTGCGGAGCACTGGGTGATTTTTTCGACATTTCAGCACATTCACGCGTCTATGTGGGGCTTCGTTTTCAGGATGTTTGAGCCGGAGGATGTAGGCCTTCGTCTTTGGAGGTTTTTGCTAGAGGACAGGTGCCTCCCGAGAATTCCAAGTTGGCCAAGGCATGATCCGGTACACAGGTGCTCCTCCATTTTGGTCTTGAGATGGGGGTGTCTAAGTCTGGAAGGGGGTGTTTCAGTGGCACTTCCCTGACACTCTGACAGAGACTCCGGTGCAGAGGGAGGGCGGGACGCGAGGCCGTCTTGCGAAGACCCCTTCGTGCGATCTTCTGAGCTAATTGCTCAGCCAGGCGGCGAGCGACGGGCCCGGTTAGCGGCTTCGACGCCTCGCTTGTGGCGGAATGCAGCAGCATTTATGTCTCAAAGATGCCACTCACATGTGCCTTGGCTGTGGCAGTCCTGTTGGTCACTCAGTCTTAGCTGATAGAGTCAAGGTGAAGCTTTGTGCAACTTCAACTTGCCATGCATCCGGTCTACCGGCCAGCATTATATGCTCATGTGGCAGTCGAGTAGAGACTCTGCTATGCGAAGGCAAGCAACATGCACCCCCGTTGAATCTCCTGTGCACCGCCACAGGTACAGCTGATTTCAGCTGAGGCTTAGGATCGCGGCCGCTTTCGGTCGGACGATGTCGATGCTCAGATTTGACGGTTCGGGGAGCCCACATGTGTCGTTGCAGTCGGAGTGGGCAATGCCTCCCGAGCACTTGCTGGTGCATGGGGTCTTCAGCGTCGGCAGTGCCAGGCGGAGGTGCGCAGCTTCTGCTCACAGCTGACACTAAGTAGCAGCCGAAACTCAGAGCAAGCCGTGATCTCAGAGCTCTGCGCATCTCAAGGGCTGGACGCCGCAAAAGGCAGTGTCCCCCTGCTCGTTGTCACTTGGGTGCAGACGAGGGCGGTGCCTAAATCCACCAGGTCCAAGCCACGAAGGCGTGAAGCCCGGAGGCTGCGGTCAAGAGCCCACATGTCTGCAATGTTTGGTTCTTCGAGAAGTCTGAAGGTGAAGGGCCTTTCTGCCTCCAGAGGAAGCCTCGCACAGTTCCTTTAGCCGACTGCTCTTGGGATGCCTGACACGGACTTTGCAGCAGAGGCGCTGGAGAAGTCGGTCTCCGATGCCCTCTTCCAAGACCACCGTACGCAGCCTGGTACATCTCGTCCCATGGAGGTCCTGCAGCCTGTGTCGGTCATGAGATGCATGCTTGAAGAGTTGCGCCGCTTTGTACCCCGAGGTTGAGGGGGGAGGTAGGAAACATAGGGCTTCGGACTGTGTCCATGCCGAAGCGATCCGAAGCGTTTGCAAGGTTGCTGCCAAGAGCAAGCTGAAAGTATCTGAAAGTTTTGGGTTGCTAGGCCCAGCACTGCTCGGCTCACTCTACTGGGAGAGGTGTCACAGACACTCGGCAACAACGTTCGGCAGCAACAAGGGCACAAGGCGAGGATAAGATTGCAGCCGTGACTCGGGCTTCTGTCTCAGGGGATGCACCTCTGACGCAGTCATTGTGGTTTGGGGTTCAGGGTTTAGGGTTTAGGGTTCAGGTTTTGGGGTTAAGGGTTTAGGATTCCTCTCAGCCCTTGTTGAAGCCGCGTGTCCCCCACGCTTCTGTGCTGAGCTTCGGGCCCCTGAAGCCGCAGATGGGGGATCGTATGGGATCTCGGCCCTAGACCCTAGACCCTAAAGCCCGAAACCCCTGAACCCTAAACCACAAACCCCTAAACCCCTAAACCCTAAACCCTAAAGTGTCAGAGTTTGGGAACAGTTTGCGGGTTCTCAGCGGTCTCGGTTACGGAAGCTCCTCGCGGGGAGGGTCGGGGGAGCCCTTCGTCCCGTTCTCTGATGGCCCTTATAGATCCCTTACAGTAACCCTTGTATCGACCCCTTTAGAGGAGCCCTAGTCTGATTATTATGGCAGTGCTGACGAGCTCAGGTAGGTCGAGCAAGGGGCAGGTGGTGAGTGAAGCCCTGCAGGTTCGACACAAGCTTGCCCCCCGCACGATTTGTGGGAATTCAGATAAAGGCAGCCCAGGGGCCGCGATGCTGAGCCATTTCAGCTGCAGCTGTGGGCACAAAACTGAGCACGACTTCGACGCTTGATGCTCGTCCTTTCTTCCGGCCTGTTGGCTTGCCGCTTCCGAGATTCAGACGGATACCCACATTTCGAGGTCGGTCATGCTGATGGGCATCTTTGACGTTCCAGGCATGGCGGCTTGTGCTGGCAGAGGGGCTGTCACCGAACATGAGCGGGTAAAGATGCCGCTGGATAAGTTTCCAGCAGGCATCAGCAGACTTACGTGAGATGCCGGCCTTCCCCAGCATCCTCTCACCTGCCACCCAGCAGGGGCTGCCTTGGCTTTGGCCTTTCCCGGCCCAACCGGACTCCCAGGATCGAAGCGCTGCAGGCCCAGGGCAGGATGCTGCAGTTGCTGCGCCCCCTCATGCTGCAGTTTTCCAGAGCTTGCATCTGCCCATTGGAGTAAGGGGGTCCTGATCCGGCCTGATTTGGTGAAGGGCACCTTCGCAGTTTCCGGGCTTCGGAATCATGCGGGCTTCTGCAGGTGTTCGTCTCATCCCTCAGATGGTGGCCGTTGTGCGTAAGCGCCTGGCTCCTCATTTTCGCTGGTTGCGGCGGCAGAAGCATTCTTGCGCCGCACTCCGCCGCTCGAGTTCCGTCTACGGAATTTGGGCATTTTGTCTTGCACAGCAATCTCGGACTGTGCCGCAGCTCGGTGCTTGGGACGAGGGGTTGGGACAGACGCTGCCGGTCTGCGGGCGGAGAGTCTCTGGTTCCAGGAAAGCGGGGTCTTGTGCAAGGGTACTCCCGGGACATATCAATTTGTGCCACTTCCTTGATTTGTTGCGTTTTGCTGACACGGCTCGTTTGAGTTTTCTCTGTGATGCCTGAGCGTGACTTTCCCAAGGCTGCATGCCACCTCTGTCTCGGCGAGGCTCCATTCCTAAAGCACGAGCTTTGACTAAACACGCTTCGGCAGAACCGTTTCGACACTCGCTACTAAACCGCACTAACGCCATAATTGAAGCAGGCTCTCGGGTGTCTCGATGCTTCGGAGAGGCCTCCAGGTTTTAGGGCTTAGGGCTTAGGAAGGCAGGACCGCCGCTCGAAGCCTTTTCAGAGACAGAGGCCGATTCCAACGTAGTTCGAAAGGTCTCCGGTCGGCTGAAATCCCCCCTGCTCACGACCGTGCAAGATCAACGGCGGAGGCCTCTTGTTGTGGCCTATTTCCACAACTTTCTTCACCAAGCAGGCCGTGATGAGAAGACTGCCTTCAGGATGTAGGTTTTAAGGGGCTTAGGGTTGTGGGCTTCACAGCTTAGGGGCCTCTGCCTTGTTTGCCGGGTGGAAGTAAGCTGAAGGCTCAGCGGCTGTGCAGAACTGCGTGCCGCATAGCTCCGAAACATCGACAGGCACAGCAGCTTGCGAAGTTTTGAAGAGTCTGTCTTGTCCTTTCAGGACGGTGAGGTTTAGTGCACTTGGCTCCAAGACCTTCCTCTGAGGTGGGAGAGGCCCACATGGGAAGACTCAGCTCGCAGAGCCACGAAGGTCTTCCTTCCCCTGGTGTGTGAACCCAAAGTGGGAGTTTCCGAAAATAGGGGACCCGGACCCAAATGTAGTACCCTAAATGGTAGGATCCTTATTGTAAGGACCTCAGACTAAGGGACCCCTATTTTGGGAAACCCCCCAAGCACTCCTTAGAGCCCTGGGCACCCGGCAGAAGCCTCGGTGCCCTGAGCTGCTGCTACGAAGGAACCCTGCGGCTCCGGGCTCATGCTGCCGGTAGCTGCTGATCGTCTCGAGCTGCAGAGCGGCTCGTGCCTCCGCGAGCTGTGGATCTGAGAGGTTTGGAGAGCTTCTCGGCTCAAGAAGCCCAGAAGTTTGGGAGATTCGTCCGCATCTTTGGAGCCAGGGCTGCCGTGGTGTCTTGGCACGGCACCTTCAAAGCTGCACCCTAGAACGTCAGCAGTTCCACAACTCACGGCCCGTGGCCTGCCTGCTTGGACTTCCCGGGCTGCCAGGAGATTCTTTTTGGGAGGATGAAGAGCTTTGACGGATCGGCCGCGGGGGCGCTGGGCAGCTCACCGATGCCATGCCGAGCCGGGATTTCCAGCTTTGCTTCGAAAGCCACCTTCAGGGTTCAGGGTTCTATGCAAAGCTAGACTTAGATGGTGCGAAGTGAACAGGAAGAGAATGCGAAACGCTGGCTTTTGGGGCCTGAAATTGCCAGAATCTGTGCTCGGTGCGGCTTCGATGCTCCACCAAGATTCGGGCTTGACGGCTTCACGGATTTTAGCGGGATCCACTACTTCAAGGTGTCGACCGGTCAGCACCCGGATCTTCGGAAAGATACATAATTCAGCCGAGCCTTGTGCTCTGCACACTTCTTTGTCAAGACTCGTGAACCGTCTCCGAAGTTGCATTTTGGCGTCAGCTAGGCCGAGCTGTCCGGTGTGACGTCTTGTCTGCAGGACGGCCTGCTTTGTGCATCGAGCAGCGGTCTGTCAGAACACGAGCTTTCCTGAACAATCCCTGCGGCTTTGTTCCTTTCTCGGCGACTCCAGCACTGTAAAAAAATGCCGAGAGGCCTAATCCCCTAGACAGGAAGATCCCAGATCCCCTAGACAGGAAGGCTTTTGGAGCCTTAAAGACCAGATCCGAGACTAGAGTGTTAAGACCTAAAGCCTTCAGCACTCTGCATGACGGCTGAATGTGCGGAGCTAGCCGACTGGAGCCTGCTCCAGCCAAACTCGGGGCCACTGGGTTAGGGTTTAAGGTTCAGGGTTCAGGGTTTAGAGTTTAGGGTTTAGGGTTTAGGGCCTAGGGTTTAGGGTTTAGGGCTCAGGGTTCCGGGTTCAGCTGGTCTAAAACCCCGGAACCCTAACCTAAAAATCGTCTGATTTCACTCCGAGGGACTTGGAGGTGCCTAGGACCAGAGCCTTCCCGGTATGCTGCGCCGCTGGGTTTCGGGGAGTTTGAAACATCCCCGTGGGATGAAGACGTGCAGTTTACCGGAATCCCAGGACTTGGCGACGTTTTGCCTTGACCTCCTCCTGCCCTGACACAAGAGAGTTTCCCTGGGGTCAAGAGCTCGAGAAGGTGGCTGATGTTGAAACCAGAGACAAACGTGTAGGCCCTTTTGGGATTCAGCTTAAATCGCAAGCCCTGAAGCCCCAGATAGCCTCTTACCGAGCGAGCCGCTCGTCTCGGAGGGCCTGGGAGCATGTCTGCCGGGATGTAGGTCAGCAGATGGAGCCCGAACTGATCTGGCACCTGGACTCGGGTTGCACCCAGTCGAGCCTGTGCAGAACCTTGCTCCCCACACTTAGCGTCCAAGATCGAGCAAGCTCTAGTCCTGGCCTTGCAAGTGAACCCGCCTTCTGACATTACATCTGGGCTTGGCAACACCGGTGGCCCATCGCATCTGGATTTAGGAAGCTCTAGGGGAAGGGTGCTCGGAGTACCACGGCAGCTGGCTTTCGAGCACCGTGGTGCTTGATGGCCACATGTCCGAGCAGCTTCCGCCCAACTCTCTAGTGGTTGAGTGGGGCTTTTGGATCATAAAGCCGAGGAGACCTGCCCAAGTTGCCCAAAGCATGGAGCCGCATCTCTCTGCCAGCACAAGATCTTGTGTGCTTTCTGCGCTTCGTGGGTCGCAGCAGTGACCCTGCCCTGAGTCCAAGAAGGAAAGGATCGCTAAAGTTTGCTTCTTGAAGAAGAGCTCCACCTCTATAATCTCCTTTGTCTAGGTCTCGGGCTCCTTGCAAGAGGCTTTTAAAACACATAGGTTTTTGAACAACTGTTTTTCAAACAACCTTTCTTTGAGATACCTGGGATCACTTGGGAGTTTCGGGGCTTTTGGGGGCTCCTAGGCTCTTCAACCTCTTCCCCGTTTAGCCTTTGTAGTCTCAAGGACTCGGCTTCGTGCCGCACCGCAGCGCTGCGTGGCCCAGACATGTGCCGAGCCAAGGCCTTTCAGAGTTCATTGAGAAGTAGGTGCCGTTATGGCCATGGCATCCCTGACTTTGGCAACTGTGACGGGCTTGGAGTTCCATCCTTTCGTCCTTCATCGTGGGATATCGACCTGGATATAGTGAATCTGCAGGGTTCTTGCCACCGTTTCGATGCATTCCTGGCCATGGCATCTGCCCCCAAGCTTGCTCTCTGCAGGCTTCTGACTGCCAAGCCGATACCGTGAACTGAAGAGAGCTCGCCAGTCGGAGAATCTGAGGAAGCCCTATCCGCCCTATGCCACTGTCCACCTTCCACGGTACCGCTGCGCTTCCACGCAGGGAGCTGATCTCCGCACCCTTGCGGCGTTTGTAACATGTCTTCGTATGCTTTAGGGGCAACTGTGGGTGACCACCAATCGAGCGCAAGAGTTCTCGATCCCCAAGCTCCAAGCATTTCAAGCCTCGTCGGCTGAAAGCTGCCTGGATCAGTCCCAGGGCCTCTCCCACCGGCAAGGGACGTCTGGGAAAACTGGGAGACTGCCAGGTGATCTTGCGAGTCTCCCTGCACGTGTTGTCCGACTCAACGGCGCCTAAGAACCGCAGGAAGCCACCACGCCACTCCCTGCAGAGTGGCCCCTAGGCGCCTAAACCCCAAAAGCCCTAAGCCCCTAAAGCCCTAAACCCTAAACCCGAGTCCCTAAAGTCCCTAGGCCCCTGAATCCTAAGCCCTTTCCCCAAGGCTCTGGCTCGGAAGACTCCTGCTGGCTCAGCTTCGAAGCAATGCAGCAGGATCCGACACATCTTTCTCTGTGCAAGGTCAGGCCGGTGCATCCCGAAAGTATACAGTAATTTGGAGAGTCTAGAGCCCCAGGATGTGGGCAAACGAGCTGGTGAAGGTAGGCGGACCCCTGATGGGCTGCAAGGAAGTGTTTTCTGTGCTGGGCTTTGCGGTGAGAGCTTCTCTGGAGATGTCTTCCACGCTGCCAGACATCTGCTGCTGCGCCGCAGAGGCTTGACCGCCTTCAGAAGGTGCTATGTTTGAAGCCTGGCCAGCGGCGGCAGCGGCGGCTGCTCCGTTTTACAGAATGCTTGCATGTGCGACTGCGCTGCGAATTCGGGGGAAGGCAATTGGCAGCACGACGGACAGGCGAGCAAGACAAAACATCGGGTGAACATGCAAGCTGCGTGACGATGTGCCGAGTGGCGCGGTAGCATCTGCCCGGCGGCACGTGCGCGTGTTCTGAAGACGCGCCAGAGCTTCGTCGGGCGAAGGGCAGGGCGATCTCGTTCGAGATGAAGAAGACTTGTGGTGCCTGATGCAACTTTCCTCAGCTGTCCCCTTCGTTGCGATGACCAGAAATTGGAATCGGCGTGCTCCGGGCTTCGTGTGCAGGTCCTTCCGCCCACCCTGGGCACAGCCAGGCCTAGGTACCAAGCCGTGGAAGCTCCGTCGGAGGTGGGCATCGGCATCGTATAAGAATTGAATGGGATTGGCAGGCCTTGGTCGCACCTGCGCAACTTGTATTAAAGCTTTCCAGATGTGCTTCGTCCAAGGTGAAGGGGCTCTTGGGATAAGAACATGGCATGCCGTGGAGACATCAAGAGAGTTGCACGTCCCTGCAGGGTCGCATCTTGGGCAGAAGTCCGGATATCGTTGTAGGACCCTAGGCATAAGCAGCGGCACAAGATGCAAAGCACACCATTGCAGACGAGAGCGGCTGCCCACATCGTTTCGACCACAGTTGCGGGCTCTATCGACCGGCTCCGAGAGACGTACCGAAAGGGGTAATCGGAGTTAAGGGCTGAGGGGTTTCCGACTCAGAGACTACCCGGCATCGTTAGCACTTCGCGGCTTGGCATAAATCCCAAGCCCTGAAAACCCAAAAGAGCCCTAAACCCCCGAGACCCTGAATGAGAGACTTAGTCGACCGACCAACTGCTTGGTGTTGACATGAGATTCCAAACTTCGGCGGTCGAATGGAGCCCTCAAGCGGAACCTTGAAAGAATGCCTTGTACGAATTCCCATAGTGCCATTCAGGGATCCTCTTTGTGGAGATCATTCATGACATTGTGTTTGTGAGTGCTCCGAAGCGCCCTTGCCGAAGAAAGAGGTCTGGCCGAACATGACGGTATCTGCGCAGCTCTCTCATGTTTGTGTCAACAGCAACCACCCCCCCTGAGCCCGTGCCCCTCCACAACTTCCCGTATACGATGAGTCGATGACGATGAGGCATGTATCCACGGCGGCCGGGTCTCCGAGTAGGTGGCTGCGTAGGCAGCTCGTGGCTTTGGGAGACAGGCCTTTGTGTCACTCTGCACGCCCCAATAGAGTGTCCCTAAACCCTAAACCCTAAACCCCAACAGTACTTCGGATACTCCTAAGTTGCGGTGACAGCATGTGGATCGGCTTCAGGACCAAATGCTCGCCTTTGCAAGGCGCGCACTTTCCGGGTTCATTTTAGTGTGAGTGAGTTCTTTCGCCTCAATGTGATATCTCTGAAACTCAATTTTAGATCGTTTTACGCCCTTAACTCTCTTCCTGTGTACTGATGTCAGCAGGCCCAGCACATTTTCAAAAAGGCTTGCGTGCACAAATGGCCTGCGCTATACCTGTTCCAAGCTTCTCGAGGTATCGCATAAATGAAAATCCGCCACGAGAGCATCGGCAAACTCGTCCCTTGTCACAGACAGGCATGGGATGCGATCTGAGCGGGTTTGGACTTCCCGTCGTCCTTCGCACGAATCGCTCATTCCGCACCTTGCGTTACCCGTGCGAGTCCGACGCGGCGATCTGCTGAGCTCCAGCCGCGTCACGCCTCAACCCGGAACCCTAAAGCCTAAACCGTGGGGGCCGCGTGTAGGTTCGAGCCTCCCTTCCCTCGCAAGTCGAGTAGGGCGAGTTGGGCTTTCCACCCAGTGCCGGCCAGAGGTCGGCTGTAGCCTCGCCTTGCAACTCAGCCCGGAGATCTGGGATGTTCGCAGAATATTGAAACCATTAGAGGCTCAGCTGCAAGCAAGAGGACGGAGGGCTGGGAATGTGAAAATTGACTGCTGTGGCTTTTCTCTGTTTCGGTTCATTCAGGGGGCATGCTGTTCCGCGAGATTGTTTTTTATCCTTGGCTGCTCCTTTCTGCACTGGTCATGCAGTCCTCGACCGTATTTCGGTGTCTTTTGTGCCTGTTTGAAGCTCTCAGGCAGATGTGTTCAGCTACACTGTGGATGGTCAGGATGATGGCGAATGATGGCGATCACGTGCACACACATGAGCATGTGGCTCTCTCTCTCGATGTTGGCCATTGTACCCGGTATGTGTGCCAATGTATGCTTCCCTCTGCTGATCATGATGACTGCTGCTGTTCGGTGTGTCACCACCACCACCACCACCATCACCACCAAGACCACTGCCGGCAATGACATCACCTCGGTTCGCATCGTTTCTGTGTATGATGTTAGCAGTCTTGCCGATTCTTGTCTCTTTAGCGTCTCTCTTCAAACGTTATAGAATAAGTCAGTTAACTTACGCATGCCAGCCTGGACTCATGTCTTCCTGGTCCAACAAGTGCCACCATCCCAAATATCATTGTCAGGAGCGTTATCACGATTCTCCTTAATAGTTTTACGTGCATTGAGATGCCTACATAATGTTATCATGTCGTCTTCTGCAACTGGTGCTGCTACTCCTCCTGTTGCCACGAGGTTGTTCTTCTCGCATGTTTGGGATTGCTCGCATTGCAGCGCTTCGGCTTTAAGGTGTCGTGTTTTTGTGGAGCAACGTTTCGAAACCACTTCAACTGCAACAGTAGTATTTTGGAAGAGGTGTACAAAAAGTACCTCTTCCCCTCACTTGTCTGCCAGTCCCATGAGACGTTCCCGCCGCTGCCTCGCCGCGTTGATCTGCAGCTTACCAGCAGCCCGACTGCTCTCCCCGGCGCAGTCCGTGCGCGCGTTTGCCATGACGGATGCTGGCGCCAGCCCCATGTGGGAGTCCATGTGGGCCCGAGGCGACGCGACTCTTTGGGCCCTAAGATCCCTTTAGCCTTAAGCCCGAAGATCCCTGTATCCGTAAGCCCTAAGAGCCCTTTGGCCTTAAGCCATGCACGGTCCAGGGAGAATCCTGAAACCGTGAACCCTGACCTGGCACAATCCTTAAACCCCTAAAGACCTAAACCTCTAAAGCCTTGTAACAGTGCAAAGCTTGAGCAGTGATTCAGCAGCTAGATCCGACCGCCAAAGAGGGTTTCATTTCCTGAAACCCTCAAACCAAACCCCCCAACTCTAATCCCAAGAGCCTAAACCCAAACCCTACACCCTGACTCCCGAAAGCTTGCTCCAAACCTGACCCGAACCCGAAGCTTCCCTTGAAGGGGCCCCTTCAAAGAACCCTTAAACAGACCCTTCAAGGAACCCCTGAAAGGGATCTTTCAAGGCACCCTTTAAAAAGATTTTAAAGGGATCCTTGTTGCTTAAAGAGCCCCTCTCCTTATAGCGAATCAAGTTGGAACATGGGTTTAGGAGGATTAGTGCTAGGATCCCTTATACTCTACCTGAAGGGCATGAGGATACTCATGTTCCAACTTTCCGGCTTCTAGTGGGATTTATAGGAATCTATAGGAATCCATAGGCATCTATAGGAATCTATATGGGTTTATAGTAATCTATAGGGATTTATAGGGATCCCTTTCAGGGGATTTCTTCCTGAGAGGCTTGCGGCCCAAGGAGGCCTTCGACTGCGGCGAAGCCTCGCCCACTCTCACGGAAGTCCTGCGCCTGAAGCTGCTCGGCCCCTTAGGGTTAAGGGTTTTAGAATTTTAGAGCTTGGGGTTTAGGGTTTAGGGTTTGAGAGTTTGAGAGCTTGAGGTTTAGGGTTTAGGGTTTAGGGCTTAGGGTTTTAGAGTTTGAGAAGTTTGGGGTTTAGGGTTTAGGGTTTTAGAGTTTTAGAGCTTGGCGTGTAGGGTTTAGGGTTTAGGTGGCAGGGTTTCGGGTTTTAGAGTTTGGGGTGCAGGATTTAGGGTTTTAGAGTTTCGGGTGTAGGGTTTAGAGTTTGGGGAGTTTGAGTTTGGGTGTTTTGCGGAGTCTAGGGCTCCAGGGCTTTTGCAGGTTTTGGGTTGGAAGTTTAGGGCTTCAGGGCTGTGTGGGAAGGTTTGGGGGGTTTAGGGTTTGAGTTGTATATGATCTACTTGGAGGAGGATCATGGGACGTAGTAAGTATGGTTGTAAGTCCCTCAATGGGGGTTATATGTAGTTATAAGTATAGTTCCCTGAATAATAACCCTAGTTACTAAGTCCCATGAAGCTCACGAGCGGTTCAAGCTTCACAGGTCACTCCCTCCTCTTTCCTTGAAGCCATGTCGGGTCAGGGAGACCAGCTGGACAAAATGTCCACCTTGCTGGCAGAAGTGGCTGCTCAGCTAGAACAAGTGAAGCTGCAAGGAGCACGGCGTGAAGAGCAGCATCAAGACCTCACTGCACGCATGAGTCAGATGGAAGCCCGCATGGATGCCCCACAGTCTTCGGCTGCTGTGCTAATTCCGACTCAGCTGCAGCCACAGTCCTTCACAGTTCCGCTAGCCCAGGGGGTAGACCTCAACGCCCCGGCAACAGTCGGACAGTGTATGGAGTTAGTGCAGATGGCGATGCAGCAGAAGGTCGCCCCAGCTCTCGGAGCAGTATACTCGTCCTTGTCCACCTCACAGGTGAGGACGAACGAGCGAGTGGGCAACTTGGAGCAGCAGGTCCGGGCCCTTCGCATCCGCACCGCATGGGCTGAGAAGGACATGCTCTTTTCACAGATCGAGCAGGCCAAGCGCACCATCGTATGCCGAAATTTCCCTACATGGCAGACGGAGGCGGACCGTCGCCTCACAGTGGAAAAGGCCCTTGCGAAAGCTGGGCTGTGGAATATCGATGGCATGTGGGACCTGGCCACAACTCGGCTGGACACAGGCACGCCCGGTAAGCCGGAGCTCTCTGCCACCTCCATCCTCACAGTCCCTTCCCTCACGGTCCGGAAGAGGATCTTGGAGGTAGCGGACAGGGTGTACCCTTGGTACTTCCACCAGGAAAAGCCCGGGACAGGGGAAGAACCCAAGGAGCCCGAAGATGCACAGGACGGCTCCGAAGCAACGGCCGAGAAGACCCCGGCGGAATCCTCACAGGCAGCCGGGTCAACAGAGCCAGCCAAGACCTACGAGTACAAGGGCGGCGGTCCTGTAAAGCTCTCCCCTGGAGTCACACAGTTTGAACGCAGGCTTGCTTCGCCGCTCCAGGGACTCATGAACGCCTACAGGGCGGCCTTCAGCAAGTTCACCAAGGAGCCATTGGTTCCGAGGTGGAAGACGCTGGCCCTGGTTGACTCCAAAGAGGCTTGGCTGGGCCGTATCGTGTACCGCCGCGGGGGTCCTTCACAGACAACCTCCACAGGCACCCTCACAGACTGGGAGTGCGAGATCCACATCCCAGAGGAGCATGCCACAAAGCTCTTGGAGACCTGGCGAAGCATCTGGTATGACCAATTGCGACAGCAGGTCAACCAGACAACTGTCGAGCAGGAAGCCTTCGACAGCGCAGCTCGCCTCACAGCACACAACTATGCTGAGGCCAAGCGACTTAGCAGGTTCCTGACCAAGGCCATTCCGGAGTACAACGAGGGAGAGGATGAAGGTTTAGACCACTGGATCGCCCGGTTCCGGTATGAGTTCCCGTGGCCGGTGAAGTTTGTCCAAGTCCCCGCCGACGCCGACGAGAGGACCCACTTCACAGGCCTTCGGTCCACCGAGGAGCTCATGGAAGAGATGGCCTTCTTCTCCTACTCACAGTGAGTACGCTGACTTGTGTCTGCTTTGCATAGGGCCGCCCAAAAAAAACTAAGTCCCATGATCCTTTCTAGCGTGATGTTGTTTCTTGCACCTGCCCGTATTTCATGCCTTTTGGGAAGTCCCGTGCTGAAGCTTCTGTGCTTTGCCTCTTGCGATTCTTTCGTGCCGTTTTGGGTTTAGGGTTGCTGCTTCTGTGCTAAAGACAAATCGATCCAGGAGGGAAGTGGGCGACGTATTTTTATGGCAGAAAGCAGCTGCTTGACAATCCTACCTGACCTTTGAGTGCTCATGCTATCAAAGCCCGGTGTCTTCCAACAAGGGGGACGTGTTGGCATGCTTCCGATTGTATACTTGTGGACTCGGTACCTCTTTGTAGGATTTTGGGTTTTAGGGTTAAGGGATTGGGGATCCAGAACATAGGACATACGGTTGATGACACCCATAATAAGGCATATACCATAATTCCCATAGTTTAGGGTCCTTAAGGTAGTGCAGGATTTATATCATCAACAGTAGGACATACGGTTTCCATCCGCAACAAGTGAGGTCGCTGGGCGACTGTACGGGGAAACGAGCGCTCGTCCCCGGCTGTGGCCGTGCCTATGACCTTCAGCTGCACAGCTAGGGTTTCGGGTTTAGGGTTAGAAGACTCTAAAACCCCAAAACATAAACCTCAAACTCAAACCCAGAAAAAGAGTCACTGCATGAAAAGCAAGCCCTAAACCCTACACCCTAAATGTGATCATCGGAGGATGGCTCGCAAGAGCATTCTTGAGAGGTGATGCTCCTACCCGTAGCATCCATGATGATAAGGAGCTGAGATTGACGATAGCACGGCGGCGCGCGTAGCTGTACTTAAAGGGTCATGGGACTTAGTAACTAGGGTTATTATTAAAGTAACTATACTTATAACTACTTATAACCCAATTAAGGTACTTATAACCGTATTTACTAAGTCCCACGATCCTCCAAGTAGATCTTGAGCCCATGGGAAGCTGTTCCTAATATGCATGGAGCCATGCGCTCTTTCTCGAATCACATCGAAGCATCTTTAAACCGGAGCTGTAGAATAGGCACTTGCTTCAGAGCCTCAACCATGAATCATCTATGAGGATGCCATCGCGCTTGCAGAGTATGGTTTCGACAGCGGCCTGGATTGCAGAGCCTTTCTTTGTCAGTGACCATGTGATGTAGAGCCCTCGTCACTCGTCACCCTAAGCCTTAAGCCCTGACTGAAAGGTGTTGTCGCCATTGACCTGGCACCTACGGCAGTTGATGCTGCAAGGGACTTCCTCAAAGCTTCCAGCAGCCCTGCAGCCTCCAAAATCGAGGTCTTAGGGATGTGGGTGGGAGGGTCAAGCAGCAACCCTGCGCCCCAAACCCCGAAGCCTAAACCCTAAACCCTAAACGGCAGTATCACACTTGCTTCCTCTGGTCGAATGTTTCATTCTGGTCCCCAGTCACGCCGCGCAGAGGTGTTAAGATTTTCGGCATGCTGCACGAAGCAGATTCGCACAATATTGCAGCTATGCACATTAAGGGTGTGGTTTGTACTCTCTGCTTTCAAAATTGCTTTCGTCTTGCTTCGGGGCAACAGCCTGGATCAAACCGTAAATTCCGTGTTCCTGGTCTCTGTGCCCACGACTGGATTGAAGCATGGGGTGTGCCGATTGACATGCTGGATAGCGCAGTTCTTTCATTGGTTTGGCTGGTCTTTCCAAGTAGCCAGCACCATGCCTAGATTGCAAGCCCGGTGCCATACACTGCCAAAGCACAGTCTCTTCGATTCTGAACCCGCAGACCCTAAACCCTAAACCCCCAATCCTCTACGGGCATTGGAGCTGTGAGGGGAGAACGGCCGATAAAAAACCCTAAACACCAAACTCTATAAACCCTACACCCCAAACTCCATAAGCCCGAAACTCTATAAACCCTAAAGCCCTTAACCCCGCAGAATTCCTTGGGGTCGGGGAGGTGGCGTGCGCGGACTTCTTTAAATTCGAGCTCGAGCCCAAAGTTGATGTGATCTGGGCCTCATGCCCAGACCTAGTGGGTTCAGGGTTTAGGGTTTAGGGTTTAGGGTTTAGGGTTCAGGGTTTCGGGTTTCGGGTTTAGGGTTTAGGGTTTAGGGTTTAGGGTTTAGGGTTTAGGGTTTAGGGTTCAGGGTTTAGGGTTTAGGGTTTAGGACTTGGGGTTCAGGGTTCTTAGGGTTGGGTTTACCGGTTTGGGGTTTAGGACTCTTGCCCAGACCTATGGACCTACTGTTGATGATGTAAATCCTGCATTGCCCCGAATAAGGAATATACCATAATTTCCATAGTTTAGGCTCCTTAAGGCAATGTAGGGTTTATTTCATCAACCGTAGTACAGGAACCTGATTAAGAAGCCCTGGGCCTGTTTTAGGGTTCTTTATATATGATCTTACTATTTTGGGGGTTATGGGCCCAGAGTTTCTTAATCAGGTTCCTACATTAGTAGGTTCAGGGTTTAGGAGTTTAGGCTTTAGGGTTCCTGTTAAGGGTTCAGGGTCTGGGGTTTAGGGTTCTTGTTAAGGGTACTGTAGAGCTTTAGAATGGGGTTCCTTACAGGGGTCCCGAAAAGGATCTATAATTGTTCTATATGCAGTGGGGGGTATGGGTCTTATGCCCAAACGTGCTAAATATCTATATGTGGGGGAACGTACGCAAACCATAACAGTAATTCTTATAGTGACCTAGTTGATGTACATGAATGACTTTGAGAAAGCCTAGATTTGTGCGAGTCTTCCGCAAAGATCACAATAAAGTAATACCTATCGATGAATGTGCAATCGTGGTTTTTGAAGGCCGTCGCAACGGTATGGTGCTACCCTTGACTACAAGTTGCAGACAGAAAACCCAAAGCTCTAAACCCGAAACCCTTAGATGCCTTGAATACTTTAAATGCCCTAAACCCCAAATGCTAAGCCCAAAGCCCAAATCCCTAATACCGTAATACCTTAAATATCCAAATCCAAAGCCTTAAGACCGGAACCCTTATTGGGGTTATACGTAATTATATAGGATAGTTACCCTAATAACTAAGTCGCATGATCATTTAAGTAAGGACTGCACATTCCTCTGCGCCTTGGACCCCAGCGTTCGGACAGATTGGGCCAAGCAGCTCGGACGACAGGGGCTTTCATCACAGGATTCCTGGAGTTAGGTTTGGTCGGGGTGTAGTGTTTGGGGTTGTTTGGGGTGTAGGGTCTAGGGTTGTTTGGGGTTTAAGGTTCAGGGTTGTTTGGGGTTTAGGGTTTAGAGTTCGAGTTCAGGCATTTCGGGGTCCAGGGCATAGGTTCTTTTGGAAGGATTAAGGGCCCAACTAGGGTTTGGGGTTTTAGGGTCTTCTTTAGGATTGTTTAGGGACCTTTAGAAAACCAATGCACCCAAAGCCTTAATGGCCATAAAGCTCTAAAGCTTTAAAAGCCTTAAAGCGCCGGGAACACCTACTTTACAAGCCCTGGGACTCTAAAGCCCTAAACACCCTAAGCGCGCCAAACTGAAGCCCCAAAGTCTAAATCCTAAACCCCAAACCCAAAACCCTGGTTTAGGGTTTAGGGTTTAGGGTTTAGGGTTTAGGGTTTAGGGTTAAGGAAGATGAAGGCGCTGCTCAACCCGGGCGGAACGCTCTTGACCTGTCTCTCGGCATTCAGCTGGTATCTGCTGTTTTCGGGAGGTCGGGGCTTTTTTGTGCAGTCAAGAATGCGGAAGCGGATATCGACAGCTGTGATCAGAGCAGCAGAGCAGCAACCGTTGCAGCAGAGATTGCTGCATTCGTGGTTAGCATGATAAATAGGCTCTCGCGGTTGATAGCTCGTGTAATTTTGATGAGAAAATGAAGATTGCAATGGCGACAAGGTTGCTGGATGATGGTGATGGTGTTTGTGTTTGTGATGACAACATCCGCTGATGACTTTGTGATAAAATGATGATGGCGATGCCACCGCTCATGATGATGGTGATGCTAGTAGCGTTGGCTGTGGTTATTGCTGCTGATGGCAGTGACGAAGGTTTCCAACAAGCTTTTGCAGACGGCTGCTATGAAGCCTCCGCTGCTTGATTTTCAGTCGACCTAGGAAACATATCGTCACAATAGCCATGCTTTGAGACTTGAAGGTATCTTCCCCATTTGCGAGAAGGAGGGCGGACCGCCTTTCGCGATGTCCGTGCCCCTCGTGCGCGGCCTTCTTGAGCCGGAAGGATCTCATTGGCAATCCTTCTGGGCTCAGGGCTTTGGGACTGTTGGCGGGTTGCAGGGTTCAGAACTGCTGCTAAAGGGCTCCTGACGAGCTACTTCTGCTGCTACTAGTAGTGCTGCTGCTGCTGCTACTACTACTACTACTACTACTACTACTACTGCTACTACACTACTACACTACTACACTACTACACTACTACACTACTACACTACTACACTACTACACTACTACTACTACTACTACTACTACTACTACTACTACTACTACTACTACTACTACTACTACTACTACTACTACTACTACTTCTACTACTACTACTACTACTACTACTACTACTACTACTACTACTACTACTACTACTACTGCGAACGCTCGCAACAGCTTTCACAAGCAGAAGAGAATACAAGCATGCAAGTGGGGCGGCGGCGAGATCAAAGTTAGTTTAGTTGGGATGGCAGCAACAACAACAAGGGCCAGGGTGCAGCTTAAAATGGTCTTAACATGTGTGACATGTACATGAACGGGAGTAGTGTAGAATGGCCTCAGAAGTCACATCAGAGCTGCGAGAGGGCAGCGCCAATAATACATTTGTTGACGATGCAGGCAGTGAAAGCAAGAGTCACAATCCTTAGCAGCACATTCACGAAACTCAGGCTCATCGTAAAGCTCCGAAGTTCTATATCTTACCCGAAACCTTTAACTTCAACCCTCTGCCCTAACCTCCATATCCTGAAAGCGAATGCGTGTTATTCCTGCATCGCAGGATTCGAAGCCGCGGAGGTCCGTGAAGATGCGCAGCATGGCTTCAGCCTTCGACCTTCGTCCGTTCTGCCTGCATGGTGCATCTTACGGCGCAAGGGTTGCAGCGCTGTCATCGTAGAGATGCATGACATGAGCTTTGCAGGGAGCAACAAACAAAGAAGACATGACCCTAAACCCTAAACCAAAGACGTAAGAACATGGAGAAGACCAGGTGAAGCATTGAGTTTGGACCAAGCAGACAAAAGACACATCTGCCATGCCCGTCGCATGGAACTTGTGCAGCTGACATAAATGATATAAGGGTATAAGTTATAACTAAGTTATAACGGTATACATGTTTTTCTCTTGCAATTATGCAAGTGAGTGAGATTCTGCTATGAAAAAGTGTTCTTTGCACTTGCGAGCTTCTTTCAGAGGAGGGGCTGCGTCTCGCTCAGGCAGAAGCACACAGCGGGAGGAGGTGCGTTTTCTGCGAACACCGACGCTCGACGTTGCAACGCTTTTCAGGTGATTCTCAGCTGTTGGAGCTGGGTTTGGCTTGCCCAAACCTCTAAACCCTAAACCCTAGCTTTTGGAGGATCCTGTTATCTAGTTTCGAGTTCCCGGAGCCCTTAAAGGCCTGGACGGAGCCCTAAGTGCGAGCTTTTTCTGGCATCAGAGCTGCTGCAAGCAAGAAGCCACCGAGTTCGTGGAACTGAAGCGCTGAGCCCAAGCCGTAACGGGGCAGGGTTTAGGGTTGTAGAGTTTAGGGTTTAGAGCTTTAGGGTCTAGGGTTTAGGGTTCAGGATTTAAGGTATAGGGTTTATTTCGGTCTGAGAGTTGAGGATTTTAAGTGAGCCTACCAGAGAAGAAAGCGGACATCTCTGAAGCGAGGGAAGCGCTTCATCGAATCTCATCTAGTCTTACTCCGTTACTTGAAGGATCATGGGACTTAGTAACTACGGTTATTACTTTGGTAACTATACTTATAGTTACTTATAACCCGAGTTAAGGTACTTATAACCATAGTTACTCAGTCCCATGATCCTCCAAGTACTGTCTTGTGCCTAAACTTTACACCCTACTCCGTAAACTCTACTTAGTCCCTTGTAGTCTTCTACAGTCCAGGACTCGAGCTTCAGCTTTGGTCACTGTCTCGTGTCGTGTGATTCGTGCAAGCAGCCCATGAACTGCGAAACATGAGATCTGATGCCCTCAACTCAACCATAAACCTCAACCCGTAAGTCTGGAGAGTTTCTATTCCTAACACCCTATATCCAAGCCAAAAAAGTTTGCAACCTCACCTCTAACCCTCACATCCCCCCTAAACACCAAGCCCCAAAGCCCTAAACCCTAAACTCTAAACCCCAAACCCTAAGCCCTAAAACTCCTAAGCCCTAAGCTCCAAAACTCCTAAGCCCTAAACCCTAAACCCAAAACTCCTAAAATCCTATGCCCTAAGCCCTGAACCCTAAACTCTTAAGCCCTAAACCCTAAACTCCCAAACTCCAAAACTTCCCCGAGGCTTTGGGTCGGTGGATCCTCAAAGGCTGAGTCGAAGAAGTGCACGTCGCCATGTGGGAGTTTCCGAAAATAGGGGACGCCCCTCATGGAGGATCACCTTAAATGGTCGGGATTATTATAGAAGGACCCCAAAATAGATTACCCCTAATTTTCAGAAACTCTTTGCCTATCCAAAGATGACAATGACAATGGGCCCTAGCAATGTGACAAGAGAGGCTGGAGCCTGGACTGTGGTCCTTCTAGGAAGATTGCCAACATGACAGTGGCTCAGGGCATGTAAAGCCCTAAACCCAAGCCCTTTGCCACGCAATGGTCTCCGTCCTTCTTAAACAAGATAGTGTTCTGAGCCGAATAAAGGGCCTCCGGGTCTTTCTTGGGCAATCGGACGGACCAGAGCCGTGCTGATGACTTGCAGTCTGCACCAGGAGTGATCCTGAGATGCAGAATCAGGGGACAGGAAATTCTGTAAACCCTAAACAATAAACCCCTAAACCCTAAACCCCAAACCCTAAAGGCCTGGTACAAAGCACCTGTCATCAGCTGTACGGAGTGCCTTCTTGCCTTGATTTTCGAGCCTGTGCCAAAACAGCATTCTTGCTTGTTTGGAGGTTTTGGGTTTCTGGAGTCGGAATGAGTCGGAGGAACGGGTGGGCAGCTAGGCCATGTTATACTCTGCACAACCCGAGAACCCTGTTCCCTAATATCAAGGTTTTTTGGTTCCAGGGACGCGGCTTGATCTTAGATGAGGCGAAGGCGAGACTGCCAGGGAGAAGGAGGAGCATGAGGGGATCTTCACCAGCATTTGAGCTGGTGTTTGTTTTGCTATGACTAGGTGGCTAGGCCCTACCGCCGTCGGCAGCGCTACGCGATCTCCGCCATGTTTTTATGACCATTACGCATTAGCGTTGTGATGTGCAGCATGTCCATTGCTGTGTCCGTGGACCGAGTCAAGACGCTTGGGCCTGTGCCATTCTGTTGCCAAAGCTTCGCATCCCCTGCTGAGCTGTTTCGGATTCATCTTAGCCCAATCTGTTTGCTAGCCTCCGTTTGCCTAGATGCACTGCAGGATTGAAGAAGGTCCTGTTTGTCCTGGGGTCGAGGTTTTCATGCTTTCGGACCCTATGCCATAGCCTCAAACCCTACCTTGGAGTTTTAGCTGGGTTTCAAAAGATCTCCAGTTTCGGTGGTCGGGCGCTTGAACTTGGTGGCCATGCTGTCTGTCGCGCGCCGCTTGCGAGTTCCCGGCCGGGGTCGGAGCTGAAGGGTCCCTCTAAGAGGTTCCTTTAAGGGTTCCCTTGAAGGGTTCCTTTCAGGGTTCCTTTAAGGGTTTAGGATCTTGGGGTATTGGGATTTTGAAGGTCTCTACGGGCAGAGGTTTAGGCTTGAGGGTCTTCCTAGCGTGGGTTTGGGGTTGAGGAAGACGTGGGTAGTGTAGGCGGATCACGACTCTAGCTTGAGGATGACACTGGCTAGTGATGGAAGGACCCAGATGACCACTTACAAACAATGGAGCAGGACTTTACGAAATCAAGGCTATCATTGTGATGATGACCATGGTTTTGATGACTGTGTGTGATTGGGGCGATCGTTATGGGTAGCAGCATTTAAGCAAATATGGCTGTTACGAAGATGATGATGAATCGTAACCCCAACACCCTACTCTAAGCTTTCAACCCTCAAAAAAGCAATCAGTCAAATGCCCAAAGCCCTAAACAAGTAAGCCCAAAGCTCGAAACCCCAAAGTTCTCTAAACTTTGAACTTAAAGAAGCCTTGAAGTAGCCCGTAAAGCAAACCATAAAGGAACCCTTAAAGGCATCCAACAGCCTATTATAGCAGTCGGGCTAATTGCAATAGTCTTTCCATACAGTCTCTTAGAGCTGCACCAAAGTATCCTCCAAGACCCCTGCTCTGACAACCAAGACCTCCATAATGTAGTACCCGTATGGATCCCTTACAGTAGCCTTTATAGACCCCTCTACAACATCAAGGAACCCTACTCTAAGTATAGAGGCCCCTCTAAAACACTACCCTAAACCCCTAAACCCTCAACCCTAAACCCCTAAACCCCTAAACCCTAAACCCTCCTTCAACAAGGCGCTCAGTTTCCTGGGCGCTTCTTCGCTTCTGCGGGCGAGGCCGGCGGGCCTCTGGCTCTTTCTGGGGTCGGTTTGGAGTTTGTGGTTTACGGTTTTAGGGTTTAGGGTTTAGAGTTCAGGGAGGCTTGGGGCTGTCAGGTTTGGGCGGGATGGAATCATCAGGTTTAGGGGGTTAGGGGTTTGGGGATTCAGGGTTTAGGGCACTCTTCGGGCATTCCTGCACGAATTAACTCTGTTCGCCGTGCGCTACAGAGGTTTCCGAGCCACCGCAGCATGCTTTTCCGCTGCACTGTGCAGTGGGACCAGATGTTGTTCTATGTTGAACTGGTAGATGCTGTTGGTTTAGAGAGTACGGCATGACCGGTTTTTGTGTGGCCTTGCATATGAGGAGATTAAGCATGTTGTGCATTTTCGTGAATCAGTATTTGCCTTTTGTTTGCTTATCTCACTAGACTGTGATATACTTCTTTGCATTTGTGCGCGCCTCTGCTTTCATGTACGTACTGCGGTACTGTGCCACTGGATGGCTCTGTGATCCGTTGTTCGCTGCTGTACATCACAACTATTACTGGGTACTTGTAATATGGTACATCTGCAAGCTGTCACTGCATGTCTTGTGGTGCATACATCTGCGTAAGTGACATCATTGCTTCTGTATGCCGTTCTGGCTGTGTAATGTAAGCTGCTTGGCAGGCGATTATGTATCGTAGTTGTCTTTTTCAGAACATGATACCGTAAAAAGTCAGTCGTACACATGCATGCACTGTGACATATATATATATATATATATACACACACCTGTATATATGTATACACATATGGATATATATATATATATATATATATGTACACATGTACATATGTTTTTACACACACCTGTATCAAGATATATGTGCATATATATATATGTATACAAATGTATTGAATTTGTTGTATACATGCATGCATGTTTGCCTGTGGGTGTATTTTCCGTATAGGTATATCCGTACATTACGAGTCCAAGTACATAATACGCATACACACAAACTTATTTTCTTATTTACATGCATACATAGATACATGCATACATACATACACATGTATACACTCGTAGTTGCATATGCAAATAGATGAACCTGTAGTTACGTTGTACATGCACTGTCTAGTATGTAAACATGTGTGTAATTCTTCGTGGCATTCTCGGGGCAAGGCCAAGACCAGCACGCTGCAGGCCTCGGCAGGCGTGAACGCTCTGCGCCCGGCTGTCACCAGCACAGGGCATTATGTTGTGTCTATCCTCGTTCGTGCATGCATGTATGGATTGCTCTAATGGTAGCAACCATAGTTGTAGTGGACTGGTGGACTAGTAGGGGCAAAAGTAAGAAGAGAAGAGTTGTCACGTGTGACAGAAGGAAGTCTTTTATTTTTGCCAGCCCTTGTTATTATATAGGCTTGACTCACAATAGCAGCAACTATGCTCAGAGTCATACTCATGGTCACAAGCAGATGAGTTTTTTCAGACGATCTTCTTCGAGTTATTTCTCATAGTTACTTCTCTGAAATCAATCATGATTACTGAAGCTGTGGTCGTAACAATGGGCCTGACGAGTGCAATCTGTCGACATGGCAGCTTTGCTCTATGCATAAGCTTCCGCCTTCCCCATCTGCCTAGTAATTCCAGTATTTAGTCTATTGCTGACAATGATAACTTGATAATGATAATACTTGCAGAGTTATAGCAGTAATTACAATGAAGTCAACAATATAAATATGGACAAGCTCGACAATGCAACCTTTTTTGCCACCGTGAATCGCAACCGAGCGCGCCTAGACTGGGAAGCTGGCGGGGGCCATTACCGCGCGCCTGCGGGGCGGGTCCGGAGTCATGGTGGATGGAGCGTGGGCCCTGGATGGGTCAGAGTAACCCTAAACCCTAAACCGTAGGGCATTCGTGAGAGAAGGTGCGAAGTAGATGCAGGCGAGAGAAATCAGGGTGCTAAGCATGATTCAGCGAGGGTTGAGGAGACGGGGAGGAGCTGCCTATGCATACCGGGTGGGATGCTGTTGAATGCGAGGCGATGTAGTCTGTGTGTCGGAAGGCTGCAAAGCTGCATGAGCAGCAGCGACGATGACTGCACAGACACGGCTGTAATGTCTAACTGTAGGTGAGTACTGCACAACATTGCATGTTGTGGATGTCGCGGTAACGCGGCTCCGTCGCTGTGTGAAACATTCCAAAAAACGTGAGACAAAGCCTCAATATAGTTGCAAGCATGCAGCCTCGGTGAGCCGATCACATGACTGATAGACTCAGCAGTTGCAGCAGAAGTTGCAGAACAAGCTCTCAGGACTCTCGCAATTCATTAGTGCAAGTGTTGTGCGATCGAGGAGAAGGTCAGTAGTAATGACTACAAAATACAGTGTGAAAGGCAGAAGCAGGAGAAGGACTAGGACAGGACATTTAGTCTCCATTGTTGTTGTTGTTGTTGCTGCTGTTGTCTTCATCGACTTCATCATCATCCTGCTTGTTGTGACGGTAAATCGGTACCCTAAACCCTGACCCTAAACCCTAAGCCCCAAAAGCAAAAACTTTCGGGACTGCGTGAGCCTCGGGGCTGCTTTTGAATAATCAGGTTCCTTTGTAGAGGATTTAGGGTTTAGGGGTTACGTCTTGTTTGGAACGGCCAGTTTTTTTTGTTATCCATTGGCCACATCCGATAATTATGACCTTGACGTTGAAATTATGACGTTGACGTTGATGAAGGTTCAATCTACGAATGGATTAGTACCTCTCGCTGTTCTGCTTGATCCGGCTCTTGGCCCTTGATTGTCTGTCCAAGATTGGGCCCGGTGCGACGTACAGCGCTTTGAAAGCTATCAAGATTGCTGGCGATTATGTGAACGAGGCCCGCTTCGTACTGGTAGAAGCACAGCTGTCGTGGTTGTTCTGGTGTGCATGAAACCAGAAACCGATACTGCATGATTGTGATTTAGGTACGTCTCTCAACCAAAGAATATACCTCAACAGAAATGGGGCTTCTTATTCTGACTTAATGCTTGAGGTATACTCCAGACGCAAGAGGTTATTGGGTTCTCAGAGACCTTCTAGATCTTTCAATGGAGATCGCTTGCATCGAGCTACATTTTTACGATCTTGAAGATTGTATGGGCAATGAGCCAGCGATACGGATGGCTGTGTTGCACGTCACGTCAGCCCCGTGGAATGCACTTGCACTTTGACATGATTTGTCGTGCCGATGTCGACATGATGCAGTACCGTTGCATGAGAGGAGGCCATTCTAATGATTAAGGCCCCTATATTCAGCTCTCGCAGGAGTTTGATGGAAAAGTCCTGGCCATCCACCCTGTGATGGTCTAGGGCCCGGCTTCCGGCTTGCTGCAACCGTCGCAATGTTGACCGGGTTTAGGGTTTAGGGGTTTTGGGGGTTTAGGGTTTAGGGCAGTTTAGGGCTTTAAAGTTAGGCTTTAAAGTTTAGGGTTTGGGGTTTAGGGTGCTTTGTGGGGGTTTAGGGTTTAGGGCAGTTTAGGGCTTTCAAGTTTAGGGTTTTGTTTTTTTGGGGTTTAGGGTTTAGGGCTTTCGGGTTTATTTTTTTTTGTTTTTTGTGTCCTTTTGGGGTTTTATGCTTTGGGGGTTTCGGGTTAGGGTCTGGCTGCGAGACGATGAAGTAAGAGGAGGGGTCCTGTTCCAACTGGTACCAGCAATGCTTCTGAGCATAGCTGCACAAAGCTAGCACATGGAAACTTAATCTTTCAAAATCGGGTTCTCCGATGCCAGGGCGGCTGACCTGAATAGTTCTTCTTTCAACGGAGGAGGATTGGTAAATCCTTACACAAGCATGGCAACAACCGCTAAAGACATCGCAAGGCCTACACCTCAAAGCCATGAAACCCTAAACCCTAAACCCTCAACCCGAACCCTAAGGCCCTAAGCCTTAAATCAAGAGTCCTGCAGAAACTGCAGGTTAAGTTGCCTGAGCGGCTGGCACCTTCAGGGCGGACGAACGCCACGATGCTGCAGGGGCCCTCGTGCATACTGCAGCATGCGTAGCCGAGATTTTGAGGGTTTAGGGTTTGGGTTTCAGAGATTTCGGGTTTAGGGCTGCGGTGCTTCGCAGGTTTGCAGTCAGGATGTGAAGTCATCCACGCTGTGGTGATGGCTGCTCAATCCAGGCAGCGTCTTCGCATTGCTGCCGTGATGCCGGAAGACAAGGACCTCTGCCACAAACCCTAACCCCCCTGAAACTTTAAATTCTTGAAGCCCTAAACCCATAAACCCTAGCCCCCCTGAAACTCTAAAATCCTGAAGCCCTAAACCCTAAAACCCTAAACCGTTTCTTCAAGTGAAATCTCCTCAACCCTCGATCGATGTTCCTGAATCCATTGGTAATCAAGGAAGCATCTTAAGTTATAGAGGACTGAATCTCATGATTTAACATATCTTCCCTGATTAAGGGGTTCTGGGCTCTGTAGGAGAACAACAGTGGATTGCGGCAGCCTTGAAGAAGTCGTTGTTCTCAAAGTTCTCACGTGAGTTGGGCCGTAGCCGTAAGAGGCACCACTAGACGAGCCTCTCTCTCTGTCTCTCTCCGTCTCTCTCTGTCTCTCTCTGTCTCTCTCTGTCTCTCTCTGTCTCTCTCTGTCTCTCTCTGTCTCTCTCTGTCTCTCTCTGTCTCTCTCTGTGTCTCTCTGTGTTTCTCTGTGTCTCTCTGTGTTTCTCTGTGTCTCTCTGTGTTTCTCTGTGTCTCTCTGTGTTTCTCTGTGTCTCTCTGTGTTTCTCTGTGTCTCTCTGTGTCTCTCTGTGTCTCTCTGTGTCTCTCTGTGTCTCTCTGTGTCTCTCTGTGTCTCTCTGTGTCTCTCTGTGTCTCTCTGTCTCTCTGTCTCTCTGTCTCTATGTCTCTCTGTCTCTCAATCTCTCTCTTTGTCTCTCTGTCTCTCTGTCTCTCTGTCTCTCTGTCTCTCTGTCTCTCTGTCTCTCTGTCTCTCTCTCGCCCTGTCTCTCTGTCTCTCTGTCTCTCTGTCTCTCTGTCTCTCTGTCCCTCTGTCTCTCTGTCTCTCTGTCTCTCTGTCTCTCTGTCTCTCTGTCTCTCTGTCTCTCTGTCTCTCTGTCTCTCTCTCTCTGTCTCTCTCTCTCTCTCTCTGTCTCTCTGTCTCTCTCTTTCTCTGTCTCTCTCTCTCTCTCTGTCTCTCTCTCTCTCTCTCTTGTGCTAGACTGCACAACTGTGAACTGCAAACCCCCAAAACCCCCAAACCCTCGCAGTCTGTTGGAAGGGGAATGCTGGCGCGGTGCAGGTAGTTGCCTGTGGGACGGAATAGTATGGGTAATATTAATAGTAGCTTGAGTTCGCTGATGTCGTTGAACTGCATAGTGTGTTTTCTGAGTGGACACGTGGTTGGTATCGGGCGAGTGCATAGGCGAAAACTGCAGCAGTCCAGAGTTTGCACTCCGTACTTTGCCCCCGGGCCTAGCACGCTCTTTTGGGCAGGGGTTTCTTGTGGAAAGGTGTGGACCCCAGGCGGCGGCACTAAGGGCTCTTGCCCGATGAGCACCCCCTTTCCCCCCTCCCTTGTGTTAGGGCGACACTGCCCTCGAGTATTCTGGCTTAACTGTTGTTGCAACTGATCCGACGATGGCGACGTCTCCACCCCATCATGGGCCTGAGGACATCCAGTGTAGAGGTGAGGTATTCCGCGCTCATCACATGCATTAACAGCTCGCTGGATTGCTGCGTTTGTTATCGGCGTTGTTCCAGGGCTGCGCCTCTGTGCTGTTCATTGTCGCGGTAGTGTGTATGTTTATTTACAGTGCCTGATTGGTGGCGTGCTCGCCCTCGGTGCTGGAACAGTGTTCCCTCGGCACATGGCGCGCGCCTTTGGGTCGCCTTGTGTGTGCACTTTTTGCATGGAGCCTCGCTCCCTCGGCACTGGCCGCACGGTTCGCCCCCTTGGAACTCTTTGAGTCTGCCGGTTACTTGGTGTGTTCTTGGGCGCATACAAGCATAAGTATTATCGGTTGGTGACGTCTGGCTTGGCCTCCTGCCTGCTCTATCCCTGATCAAGGACGTTCTTGGCTTTGAAACATGCATCTTAGTATTCTACAAAGTGGCCTGTCCGCACGAGCTAGTTTTACCTCCACTTGCAGAGCCCCCCTGAGATGTTGAGAGGGACGTGGGAGGCAGGCCGCACCGGTCGACACTGACTCACTCAGTCACTCACTCCGTACTTTGAGATTACTCCGTACTACTTTGGGGCTGGCTACAGAGGTGAGCTGTTGCTACGTTTACACTGTTGGGATTACGGTACTACAGGGGCCTTAATAACTAGAATAAGGTTTTGTGATTCATTCTGGCGCCCACTATACTATATTCAAACTATATTCATAATAAGGAAACGCCAAAATAGTATTGGTAATTATCTAGGACCGATTACGGTAATGGGTCGGGGGTGTGAGGGCAGAATGCAACTTGCCCAGAAACAGGGTAGGAGGAGTTCTGGTGGCTACTCAGCTGATGGAAAAGAGCCTGCCAAAAAGGATCCTACCCAAACCTCCTCTTACACAACATCAGAGACCCCAAAAAGGGGGTTTATATGGGATATCCCTATCCGTATTTTTGCTTATGTGCTGTTTAGGGCCCTAACATCGACAGTGGCCCTCAACAACCCTAAACCCCAAACCCTAGAGCCTAAACCCCTCTTCCTCCGAAGCTCCTCGTCTCCTTGGATTTCCATGACGACAGGACCCGCAGGTCGAGATGGTCTACATCAGCCGAATGCTTGATGGAGTTCTTCGCTTTGCTGCTGAGGGTTTAGGGATTGTTTAGGGTTAAGGGTTTAGGGATTGTTTAGGGTTAAGGGTTTAGGGATTGTTTAGGGTTAATGGTTTGGGGATTGTTTAGGGTTAAGGGTTTAGGGATTGTTTAAGGTTAAGTGTTTAGGGATCGTTTAGGGTTTAGGGTATAGGGTTGGTGTAGAGATCACGGTTTCGAGTTTGGAACTTCGGGACTATCTGTCCCAAAAAACCTTCCCTCAAAGCCTTGTTCTGAGTTGCCAAGGCCTTCAGATCTTAGATGCCTGGCGACCCTTTTAAAGGGGGGGGCTTTTGATGTAGAGTCTACATTCTTCTTCCGCATTCACAGAACTGGGATTTGCTCCTGCTCAAGAGCCCTAAACCTCTCCCCTTGTCCTGGACCCTTAAGCTTACAGTTGAAGCCAGAAAGTTGGAACATCATTATCCTCATTCCCTTAAGGTAAAGCTTTGGAAATCCCAGCACCGATCGTCCTAAATCCATGTTCCAACTTTCTGGGCTTCACTACTTGGAGGGGCAGGGGGCTGAGTAAGTAGGTTATAGGTAGAGTATGGTAGAGTTATAAGTACCCTAGATGGAGTTGCCACATTTCTAGCCCTACTTATAACCTACTTACTAAGTCCCCTGCCCCTCGAAGTATAAACCCCGAGGTGCAGACACGAACCCGGGCATTGCCGCTGGCCTGATGAGTCGCACCCTGGAGGCCAAGGGGGTGGTGACCTCGGCCCTGGGTCTTTCTTCAGGCTTCATGGAGAGGGTTTACATGGGGTTGATATAGGGTTTAGGGTTTAGGGGTTTCGGGGTTTAGGGGTTTAGGGTTTAGGGGTTGAGTGTTCAGGGTTTAGGGTTTAGGGGTCTAGGGGTTTAGGGAGGAGGGTTTGGGGTTTAGGGACGCCCAAGATGATCGTCCTACTACTGTCACAACGTGAAAACAGCGGAATTGACACGCCAAAGCACTGTGACAGGAGCAGCACCTGGTTGTCAGTTGTTTTGACAGTAGTTGTATCCCACATAATGATCATGCACCTGCTGGCAGTGGCATGCTTGATTCGCGTGGGATGCATAACTGGCATAGCAAGCATGATGGTCATGGAGAGCAGGAAACCGAGGCAGTTGTCTCTGCTTCTTTGTTGCATGTAGGCCAACTGCCCACGTCATGGGCGCGTTGAGTGTAGTCTTGGCTGCATGGGCTCTTGGCTTCGCTAGAAGGGTTGCTGCTTCAGTGTAGCTTCTGAAACTCTGAACCTGCCCTAAACCCTAAACCTTCAACCCCCGGGACTCAGGTTCTGCCGGTGGCTTGCGTGGCGCTCATTTTCCGCAGGGCTCGCCACCGGGGTCCCAAGCTCCAAACACCGAAGGAAGCGCAAGCAGAATATACAACCCCGAAGTCCTGATACTATTCAACATCAGCCCTGAGAGGAACTGGTTTAAGGCCTTGTTCTATTTCTAGTTATTCAGACTGTTTTGGGGGTTCCTTATGATACTTATAGCATATTGAGCCCCAAAACCCTATTCTAATTATTCAGGCCTTAGTTATAGTTCAATTATCTGAGAAGTCTGCTTGTCGACCCCAAGGCATGGGTGCCGAGCCCACTTCAAAGGCGATCAAGGCCCCGGGGATTGATTCGAGAAGCTTGGCGCTTCAGCGGTTAGTGTTGAAGGCCGAAAAGTTCAAGATCGAGAGCATTATGTACTACTGTTGATGGACAAAATCCTGCATGACCCTTAGGACTCTAGCTATGGGAACTATGGTATATTCCATATCACGGGTAATGCAGGATTTTGTCCATTAACAGTACTAGTGTAGAAATTCGTAGTTATTGGTACTGGTATCTCTCTGTTGTTGTTACTAGTGCTGTTCCGAGTACTATGACTACGATTTTCTTGTTATTGTTCTTGTAATAATGGTTATGAGGAATATTGTCCAAGCTTGGTTGTATAGGTTGAGCTGCTGGGTGCAGGAGAAAAGTTTCAGGGCGAAAGGATCAAAAGTGTCTTGATCTGCTCGAAAAATTTCGGTCAGTACACCCCAAACCCTGAAGTGTGTGCATTGCTGTTTTGAGGATCTCATGCTTTTCCGTCTTCAGCCACTTGGGCTGGTTTCGGTCCGCTTATTTAAGGTTGAGAGTTGGCTCCCACTACTTTCTGAATTTCTCTCTTTAATTTAGGGTTTAGGGTTTAGGGTTTAGGGACCAATTTGGGAGTTTCTTGGTGAGCGTATATTTGGGTTTCATTATGGACAGACGAGTAGTGAACGAACTGTAAACCCTATTCCGACAGCAGCAAACCCACCATGTGAGGCCATTATGATCACCGAGGACTACATGCGGAAGAATGGAACCCTGGATGAGCAGGTGCAACAGTAGACTTTCTTCTTCTTAAGCCCTCTACACAGAGATCAAGTTCTCCCTTCATTAAGCGAAATACACATCATATTACATTATACAGGGCTGCTACTGAAGGGATGTTCTTTTATCAGGGGGTTCAGGAAGATACCTTTAACTATAGGGTGCAATTTCGCCTAAACCCAACCCCCAAGCGGCATTTGGTTGCCAGCGAAACAGTGAAGCACGTCGGCTCCTTGGCGACACCATTCCTTTGCCACGGTGCTTGCTCTAGAAGCCTAAACGGGAGTTTCAGAAAACTAGGTGTACCTTATTCTAGGGCCCTTATAATAAGGATCCTACTGTTTAGGGTGCTATATTGGGTTCCCCTGTTTTCGGAAACTCCCAAATACTTGCTACCAACACTATTCCTTCAGGTTCCTTATTCTAGCCGTACTGCAACATGCCCCCAGACCCTGTTCGAACTAGCTAGCTGGCACTTTGGGAACCGTTACAATTTCCTTTATGGTTTCTACAGAGGTACCCATTCAAAACCCTAAACCCGAAACCCCAAACCCCTATTCATAAATACCTTTAAGAGCCCCGGAGCCCCAAAACCCCTAAACCCTAAATGATGCTAGGAGCTCCGAAACTACAACCCAGCTAGTAAGTACCCTACTTGGAGGATCATGGAGCTTAGCAACTATGGTTATAGGCACCTGAATTGGGGAAAAAAGAAACTATAAGTATAGTTACCTTAGTAAGAACCCTAGTTACTAAGTCCCATGATCCTTTAAGTATCAAAATCGCAGTCCCGCAGCTCCGAACCCCACAGTGCGGGTCAGTGCCGGGCATGAAGGAGGGAGTCAGCATTGGGTTTGGGGTGGTGTTTGGGGCTTTAGGGTTAGGGTTAGGGATTTACGGTTCTGGGTTTTGCGGTTTTACGGTTCTGGGATTAGGGTGAAGGGGTTTTGGTTTGAGGGTTTGATTTTTTTCCTTCTCTCCTGAAACGAAAAGAGACGGACCTGTTCTCCTCCTGCCAGAAGGAGCACCTACCTAGACCACCAAAAGTGCATGAAATAATTGCCCAAAACCTATAAAACGCGATAATTCTACATACTTTGGGGGTCCAGGTGGTATCTTTCGGAATGGTGTCGCGAGCGAGGTCGTTCGAACTCGAAGGTTTGAAAGTTTGAGAGTTTGGAGGTTGAAGTTTGAAAGTTTCAAACTTTGAAGGTTTGAAGGTTCGAAAAGTGCTGGAGTTCGAAAGTTTGTGCACCTTGGTGTGCACAAGCTAGCCGCGGTCAAACTTCGAACTTTTCGAACTCGAAACTTTCAAACTTTCAAGCTTTCAAACTCTCGAACTTTCGAGCTCGACTGGCTGCTTGAAACTCAAACTTCAAACTTTTCCCGCGGGCGAGTTCGATCGGCCTTCGAAGTTTGAGAGTTCGAGACTTTGAAAGTTTGCAAATTCGAAGGTTCGACGGTTTCAAACTTTGAAAGTTCGAACGTTCGAAAGTTTGAAAGCTCGAAAGTTAGAAAGTTCGAAAGTTTGAAAGTTCGAAAGTTCGGAGTTTGAAAGGTTGGCTTCAGATTTCCTCTTCGGCTTGGGCTGAGGTGACGAGTTTGAAAGTTCGAAGGTTTCAAACTTCGAAAGGTTTCATGTTCGAAGGTTTGAAAGTTTCAGAGATCGAAAGTTTGAAAGGGATGAAAGTTCGCGAGTTTGAGAGTTCGAAAGATTGAAAGTTTGCAAAGTTTGAAGGTTTGAAGCGCGTCGAGATGCAAAGTTTGAAAGTCCGCTGAGTTTCGAGCTTGAAAGTTCGAGAGTTTGACAGTTTGAAAGTTCGAGTTTGAAAAGTTTCAGAGTTTGAAGCGCTCGACATGCGGTCACGTATATGGGTGTTGTTCGCAACCTCAATTAAGTATCTTGAACAAACACGCCTTCTTTGTTGGCGATTCCGGTTCACTTCGCCCTCATTTTGCGATTCCGGTCATCATAGCCCCTCACCACATATCTTAATTACGCTCCCATTGGGCGATTCCAGCACACCGTGTAACTTAAACGCACCCCTTGAGTTGGCGATCTTAAGCACACCCCTCATTTAGCTTTTCCGGGTCAGCGTATTGTCGTATTACGCTTACTCATTTGGCGCTTTCGGTTAATTTCACATCTTACACACGCCTTCTCTTTTGGCGATTCTAGTATATCTCAAGCACGCCCAAAGGACGTTTTGGTTCATTTCTTCGCGGCTTAAACGAACGGGGAGTTTGCTGTCTAAAAGCGCATCCACCCCCTCCCCCTCCATTTGCAAAGCTTCAGAACCACCCAACATGAATATTATTTTCGCTTTTAACCCCCCGATGCGTTTTCGTGTGGCTTTCTCCTTTGTGTGTCTTGGAGAAGACTTTTCCCGGCGACTAGTGGTACTATTCGGGGGGGTGGCGAGGGGCTCATGGGTGAAATATGATAGGGGGGCTTTGTAGTGTTGGATCTGGGCGAAGTATGAGAGAGGGGGTTGGGTGAAGTATGTAGTCCTCCAAATCACTGGGGTTGGGTGAAGTACGTAGTCCTCCAAATCACCTTCCAAATCACTTTCCAAATCACTCATGATTATTATGATCTTTTCTTCGCTTTTAAACCCCCTGAAGTGTTTTCGTGCGGCTTTCTGCTTTGCGTGTCTGGGAGAAGACGTTTCCAGGCGATCAGTGGTACTAGTCGGGGGGGGGGGGAAATCATGGGCGAAGAAGTATGATAGGGAGGCCTTGTAGTTTTGGGTTTGGGCGAAGCATGAGAGAGGGGGTTGGGTGAAGTAAGTAGTCCTCCAAATCACTGGGGTTGGGTGAAGTACCTAGTCCTCCAAATCACTCATGATCATAATGCTCTTTTCTTCGTCTTTAACCCCCCTGAAGCGTTTTCGTCTGTTTTTTGTTCGTTTGTGTGTGTTGGAGAAAACGCGGCTTAAGAGAGCAGGAAGTTTGCAGTCTCACAACAGCTGGGGGTTGGGGGGGGGGGGGCGCAGCCCTTCCATTTGCAGAGTTTCCACATCATTCATGAAAGAAGGGGGGTTTTGGGTGAAGTACGCTTGCAGTCTAAAATAAGCGGAGGGGGGGAGGGGGGGGTTGGGGGGCGCAGAGCCCCCTCCCTCATCTGCAGAGGTTCAAAATCACTCATGATTCATGATGTCTTCTTCGCTTCTAATCCACCTGAAGCGTTTTCGTGTGCTTTCTCCCTTGTGTGTGTTGGAGACTGGGGGGGGCTCGAGTCTTGGATTTGAACGAAGTATGAGGGGGCGGGGCTCGTACTCTGGTTTTTGGTGATGTATGAAGGGGGTTACGTTTTGTTTTTTTCGCGGCTTAACAGAGCAGGGAGTTTGCAGTCCAAAACAAGTTGGGGGGTTGGGGGGGCGCAGCCCCCCCCCCTTTCAGAGCTTCCAAATCATTCATGCTTAAGTTTTGTTCTTCGCGTTTAGCCCCCTGAAGCATTTTTGTGTTGCTTTCTCCTTTGTGTGTGCTGGAGAAAGGTGGGGCTTAAAGTCATGGATTGAGGAAGACTGTAAGGGGACGCCTCGACGTCTTAGATTTGGACGACGTATCAGGGGAGGGGGATCTTAAGAGAGCACCCCCATTTGCACAGCTTCTTAATCACTCATGATGAATTTTAATTCTTCGCGTTTAAACCCCTGAAGTGTTCTCGTGTTGCTTTCTCCTTTGCCTGTGTTGGAGAAAGGGGGGCTTAACATCTTGGTTGTAGGAAGACTGTAAGGGGAAGGGGGAGGCTCGAAGTCTTGGATTTGGACGAAGTATGAGGTTGGGGGGGCCCGTAATCTTGGTTTTTGGTGAAGTATGAAGTGGGAGACGCTTTCATTAAGTTTTTCTCGGCTTAACAGAGCGGGGCGTTTGCAGTCTAAACAGAGCGGTGGGGTTCCCCGAAGACTCCAAGCCCGGCCCCCCCCCCGCCCCCCCATGGTCTTCCTAAATCCAGAACTACAACCCCTCCCCACCTTCATACTCTTCCTAAATCCAGGACTACCTGTCGCCCAGGGGGGTCCCGGGCTATTGAATCGGACTCGGAGTTACCGGGCCCAGAGCCTAAAATGAGGACGTCAACATGGTTTCAAAATCAAACTTTCAATGTATTCAAACTTCAAACTCTTCAAACTTACAAACCTTCAAACTCCCAAACTCTCAAACTTTGAACATCTCAAACTTTCGAACTCCACGGCTCTCAAACTTTCAACTGTCGAAATTTCAAAACTTCAAGCCTGCAACCCCCCAAAGTTTGAAATTTTGGAAATTTCAATCTTCGAAGCTTTCGAACATTGAAACTTTCAAACTTCCTGGGTTTCAAACTTTCAAACTCCAAGCTCTCAAACTTTCGAACTCGAGCCTGAGGGCTGCTCTGTGAACCCCTACGCGTCTCCAGCGGTCCTTCTCCTTTTCAAACTTTCGAACTTTCAATCTTCGAAGCTTCAAACTTTCAAACTTCCTGGGTTTCAAATTTTCAAACTCCAAACTCGCGCCCGCTTTCGAACTCGAAACTCTCAAACTTTCAAACTTCAAACTCTTCATTCTCCAAACTTTTCAAACTTTCAAAGTCTCGAACCCCGTCCAACATGTACTACGTTCAAACTCTCAAAGATTCGAGTTCGAAAAACCCCACTCGTGACACCTCTCTATCTTTCGACCCTTTCGGCTGCTGGGCTGCCAATGACCCTGCTCAGTGTTGCTGCTACGCTTCAGTGAGGAGCTACTTACTCTTCCGAACCTTAGGAACTCAGCGCCAGTCTCGTGGCTCCTCGTCTGGCACGTGTCTTAGCCTCAAACCTAAATCATAAACCTGCAGACTATGACTAGGTGGCACTTTGGGAAGCTTCACAATTTCCCTTGTGTTTCCTGTAGAGGTACCTATTCATAAGTACTTTTACGAGCCCCTAAACCCCTAAACCCGAAAGCCTAAACCCTAAGAGCTCCAAAACTGCTCATAAGCACCGAAACTACAACCCAGAAACAGGTTCTTGCCTTCACGGTGATGAAGGATTGGTTCAAGGAGGGAACGGAGGTGCAACCTGATTGGGTTTTCGGTTTTAGGGTTTTAGGGTTTAGGGTTTTAGTCGGGTACATGTCTCACGAGAAAAGTAGGCATGTAGGATTGGGATATTCTCGTGGGTTAGATCTTCCCCAAGGCGGGTTGCAACAACAGGCGTGCTCGCAATCCCAAGCTAGAATCATGACAACAGCAGCACGGCCAATAGTGAGTGAAAACTGTGATCCCCAGTGAATTTGGTATAAGTAGGAACGAAGATCTTGGCAATCGCCGTCGCAATGAATGTCGCCATCACAAGCATCATCAGGATCGTAAGTACTAGAGTCGAACCAACAGTCGACTGCTACTGCTCGGAACAGTGCTGACGGGACTGGCAGTACAGGAGCTGGTGATAGCGAGAATACTTATGAACTTGTGTTGAGAACCAGGGACAGCAGGTGCAATGAAGCTATGAATGCTAACTTTGATACTCCCCCCTTGCCACCACCTTTATTTATGGGGAGGCGTATTTATTTTTGGGATTTTTTTTGATTTTTTTTTTTTTGGCTTGTGTGCGCGCTTGGCTTCTTGGCTTCTGGCTTCTTGGATTCCCTGGCTTCTTGGCTTTTGGCTTCTCAGCTTCCCTGCCTTCTTGGCTTCTGGCTTCTTGGCTTCTTGGCTTTTTCACCTCGCAACTTCTTATACTGTCTAGCTTCGAGCATACTGCCTCCTTATGTCGTACGGGCTTTTGTTCTCTTCTTCTTGGATTCCTTGGCGTCTTGGCTTTCGGCTTCTCGGTTTCCTTGGCTTCTTGGCTTCTGGCTTCTTGGCTAATATAATACAATATAATATAATATAACATAATATAATATGATATGATATAATATGATATGATTATATAATATTATATTATACTATATTATATTATATTATATAATATCATATGATATTATATTATATCATATTGCATTATATTATATCATATCATGTTGTATTATTTTATATTATATTATATTATATTATATCATATTATATTTTGATATATTATATTATATTATATTATATTATATCATATTATATTATATTTTATTATTATATATATTATATTATATTATATCATATCATATCATATCATATCATATTATATCATATCATATTATATTATGTTATATTATATTCTATTATATCATATCATATTATATTATATTATTTTATATTATACTATATTATATTATATTATATTTTATTATATTCTTTTATATTATATTATGTTATATTCTATTATATTATATTATATTATATTATTTTATATTATACTATATTATATTATATTATATTATATTATGTTATGTTATATTATGTTATGTTATATTATATTATATCATATCATATTCTATAATATTATATTATAATATATTATATTATATTATATTATATTATATTATAATATATGGTCCTCTAGTCCTTGGTCCTGCGGTCCCTTGGTCGTCTGCTCTTCTGGTCCTGTGGTCCCCTGGTCCTCTGGTCTGCTGGTCCTCTGGTCCCGTGGTCTCCTGGTCCCGTGGTCTCCGGTCCGCCGGTCCCTCGGTCCCGTAACAGCAACAAGAACGCAGACAAGGAATACATTCGCCAAAGCACAAGAAGAAGAAAGCCAGACAACAACGCGTCAGGGTGGATTAATGCGAAGTAAACACAATCAATCGTGAAGGGTTTAAAAGGTTTGCAGGCTGCGCCCCCCCAGCCCCCCCACTTTTTTTTAGACTAAACTCCCCGCTCACTGGCACGAAGAGATGCACAAAAACGTATTCGCCAACACAGAAGAATGAGAAAGCCAGACAACAACGCGTCAGGGTGGATTAATGCGAAGAAAACACAATCAGTCGTGAAGGGTTGAAAGGGTTTGTAAATACAACAAAGCGTCAGGGTGGTTTAATGCGAAGTAAACACAATCAATCGTGAAGGGTTTAAAAGGTTTGCAAATGGGGGGGGGCTGCGCCCCCCCCAACCCCCCCGCTTTTTTTAGACTAAACTCCCCGCTCACTAAAGGCACGAAGAGATGCACAAAAACGTATTCGCCAAAACACAAGAAGAAGAAGAAGTCCAGACAACAACGCGTCAGGGTGGTTTGATGCGAGGAAAACACAATCAATCGTGAAGGATTTAAAAGGTTTGCAACTGGGGGGGTGGCTGCGCCCCCCCAACCCCCCCGCTTTGTTTAGGCTAAACTCCCCGCTCATAAAAAGCCGCGAAGAGATGCACAAAAACGTATTCGCCAAAGCACAAGAAGAAGAAAGCCAGACAACAACGCGTCAGGGTGGTTTAATGCGAAGTAAACACAATCAATCGTGAAGGGTTTAAAAGGTTTGCAGGCTGCGCCCCCCCAAGCCCCCCCGCTTTTTTTTGGCTAAACTCCCCGCTCACTGGCACGAAGAGATGCACAAAAACGTATTCGCCAACACAGAAGAAGGAGAAAGCCAGACAACAACGCGTCAGGGTGGTTTAATGCGAAGAAAACACAATCAGTCGTGAAGGGTTGAAAGGGTGGTTTGTAAACACAATCAATCGTGAAGGGTTTAAAAGGTTTGCAAATGGGGGGAGCCAACCCCCCCGCTTTTTTTAGGCTAAACTTCCCGCTCACTAAAAAGCCGCGAAGAGATGCACAAAAACGTATTCGCCAAAGCACAAGAAGAAGAAAGCCAGACAACAACGCGTCAGGGTGGTTTAATGCGAAGTAAACACAATCAATCGTGAAGGGTTTAAAAGGTTTGCAGGCTGCGCCCCCCCCAACCCCCCGCTTTTTTTAGACTAAACTCCCCGCTCACTAGCACGAAGAGATGCACAAAAACGTATTCGCCAACACAGTAGAAGGAGAAAGCCAGACAACAACGCGTCAGGGTGGATTAATGCGAAGAAAACACAATCAGTCGTGAAGGGTTGAAAGGGTTTGTAAATACAACAAAGCGTCAGGGTGGTTTAATGCGAAGTAAACACAATCAATCGTGAAGGGTTCAAAAGGTTTGCAAATGGGGGGGGCTGCGCCCCCCCCAACCCCCCCGCTTCTTTTAGACTAAACTCCCCGCTCACTAAAGGCACGAAGAGATGCACAAAAACGTATTCGCCAAAACACAAGAAGAAGAAGAAGTCCAGACAACAACGCGTCAGGGTGGTTTGATGCGAGGAAAACACAATCAATCGTGAAGGATTTAAAAGGTTTGCAACTGGGGGGGTGGCTGCGCCCCCCCCAACCCCCCCGCTTTGTTTAGGCTAAACTCCCCGCTCACTAAAAAGCCGCGAAGAAATGCACAAAAACGTATTCGCCAAAACACAAGAAGAAGAAAGCCAGACAAGAACGCGTCAGGGTGGTTTAATGCGAAGTAAACACAATCAATCGTGAAGGGTTCAAAAGGTTTGCAGGCTGCGCCCCCCCAAGCCCCCCCGCTTTTTTTTTTGCTAAACTCCCGCTCACTGGCACGAAGAGATGCACAAAAACGTATTCGCCAACACAGAAGAAGGAGAAAGCCAGACAACAACGCGTCAGGGTGGTTTAATGCGAAGAAAACACAGTCAGTCGTGAAGGGTTTAAAGGGTTTGTAAATACAACAAACCGTCAGGGTGGTTTAATGCGAAGTAAACACAATCAATCGTGAAGGGTTTAAAAGGTTTGCAAATGGGGGGGGCTGCGCCCCCCCCCAACCCCCCCGCTTTTTTAGACTAAACTCCCCGCTCACTAAAGGCACGAAAGATGCACAAAAACGTATTCGCCAAAACACAAGAAGGAGAAGTCCAGACAACAACGCGTCAGGGTGGTTTGATGCGAAGAAAACACAATCAATCGTGAAGGGGTTTTAAAAGGTTTGCAAAGGGGGGAGGTCCCCGATGAACCCTCCACAGGGATACTGCGTGTCGAAGCGCCGGCGCTGTGGCGCGGTGCAAATTTTCAACGTCCCCGATGAAGCTTCCACAAGGATCCTGCGTGTCGAGCGCTGTGGTGCGGTGCAAATTTTCTACGTCCCCGATGAACCCTCCACAGGGATCCTGCGTGTCGAAGCGCTGGCGCTGTGGCGCGGCGCAAATTTTGTATGTCCCCGATGTACCCTTCACAGGGATCCTGCGTGTCGAAGCGCTGGCGCTGTGGTGCGGTGCAAATTTTCTACGTCCCCGATGAACCCTCCACAGGGATCCTGCGTGTCGAAGCGCTGGCGCTGTGGCGCCGTGCAAATTTTCTATGTCCCCGATGAACCCTTCACAGGGATCCGGCCAAGCAAACCACAAAAAAAAAAAATTACCAAAAAAAAAAAAGAAAATTCCCAAACTAATTCCAGACCCTTATGGTGCCTGGGATTTGCGGTGCAGGCAGCTCGAAGCGAGGGTTTCAAGGGTTACGGCCTAGCTGGTGGAAGACTTATCAGAGTGAGTGTGTTTGTGTGTTCAGTGTTCGTCATGATTGCAGAGCATAGGTGATTGCAGAACATAAGGTGTAAGGTAAGTGCTGGCCCCAGAACTCATGTCCTAGATTTATGGCCATGAGGTTGTGGGGTTTAGGTTTGGGTTTGGGGTCGAAGGCCTAGGGTCTGGTGATTTTGGATTTTCAGGTTTTGGAGTTTAGGTGTGGGTTTAGTCCCCGATTTTGCCTGGGCTTCTTGGCCAGGATCGAAGCAGGCTGCTCTTACGGTGCAGACTACTGCCGGCTAGTGAAATGCCAGAGTGACGGATTGACAGCATGGGAACCGAGGGCGACAGAAGAGAAAAGGCATAGTCTGTCATGCTGATGACGATGGCAAAGCAGATGCTGATGATGCCTTTGAGGAAGATGACCATGTTGTTGTCGTTGCTGTTGTTGTTGTTGCTGCTGCCGCTGATGAAGATGTTGATAGTGATGACGAGGCTGCTGTTCACGACGTTCGGTCTGGGTATTCCTGTTGTTAGAGCAGCCAGAAATCTAGGACTGTCGAAGCCACTGCCACTCTGACTTGACTGCGATGAATAGATTTATTTGACAGCATTCTACAGCTTTTCTATACATGCCCCTTGAAATCCAAATGCACAGTTCTGAGGCTTGATTTGCACATCCCGCCGGAGTTTCCGGCAGCTCTTGGGTACTGGCCGTTGGCAGATCGATTTGCTTCGCTTGCGGAAGGCTTGGGCCAGGTGTTCGTGATAGTCAAAAGAGCCCGACCGCACATGTCAAGCTGACCGGACTAGCATACGAGAGCAAGCTTTATTCCGGAACCAAAGCACCGCCACACGGGCACTCCTTGGCGAAGACATGCCGAGTAGGAGCTCAGGCAGTTTCACCCATGGCAATGCGATGGACATGAACTTCGCTTTCCCCGTTTCGGCGCGATGTGCTCAACAGGATGTCCCTTGGATTTTAGATCATCTCAGTCCGGTACCATCAAACCTTGGTGAAGACTAGCTGATGGCAGACTGCATGAAATCGTATGGCCATACTATACCACATATGCTGATATACTGTACAGTCATGACTGCATGACGTTTCAATTCGTCGCGATTTCTCTCAGCTTGGATTGTTTGGTGTTGCGTCTTGAGATATCTTGGGCTTCTATGATATCACCCCCGAAGCTGAACTCAGAGCCAGCAGTCACATGTTCTCACCGCCAAGGATGTAGAGAGCGTGTATGGGAGGTGTGTTGACAGAAAGCTGCTGCTTACGTTCTATTCCAGCCAGCAATAACGTAAAAGCCAGAAAGTTGGAATATGATTATCCTAAACCCTTCTATGGTAAATTTTAGGGTATCCTACCCTGAAACCATATTCCAACTTTCTGGAGTTCCCTTTATGGTAACCCTTAAACGACCCCTTTAAAAGGAACCCCAAACCTTCGTTTAGAGAAGTTGTGTCATAGCCCAGCAATCCACCAGAGGCGGCGCTGCTGAAGTCCCCGCTCCCCCAAGTCCCTACTGCTCCTATAATCGTGATAAAAATAATAGACTTAGCAATAATAGTAGTGATAATAATAATAGTAGTAATAATAATCGTGATAATAACAATATCAATAATAATAGTAATACTACTAATAATAATAACTATATTAATAATGATAATAATAATAGTGCCAGGTGGCAAGGCATTGCGACGCATGTTCGGCAGTCGAGCGACACGTCAGGCTAGAAGGTGCTGATCCGTGTTGTGCAGGGGGTCTTGTGAACCACAGCGCCAGAAGGGAAAGGACATCACCGGAATAGCAGCCAACTTCAGCAGTCATGCTGAGCCGCACTGGTAGTCATATTACAAGGGGGGACTTTAGTCAGTACTTGGAGAGGCATGGACTTAGTAAGGAGGTTATAAGTAGGGTTATAATTGGGGTAACTCCATTTAGGGTACGAGCAGCAAGGACTCTAGCTGAACGCTTTTCAAAGTCATTGGCTTGCAGCCAGATCGGAAGTCCACGCACCAAGGAGGTTTCGGGCTTTAGGGTTTAGGGTTTAGGGTTTAGGGGTTGAGGGGTTTAGGGTTTAGGGGGATTCTGAGTAATCTGTATGCCCGGGATGCCTTTTGCTCTCACAGTCAGTGGAGCTAGAGCAGAGCATGGATGCCCAACATGGCAGACTTGACATCCAGAACTCAACTAGCAACCGTGACTCTTGCAAAGGACTACATTGGTAAGCAGTCATAAACCCTAACCCCTAAACCCTAAACTCTCAACCCTAAACCCTAAAACCAGTCGTTTCGCCCGCGATATTGAGCCGGAAGGTGGACCGAGGCTGTGAGAGGAAGTTTCCGGCGACACATTACAGACCCGCAAAACAAACAACCAGTAATCATCCGAATCACAGCAGTAGCAGTAGCAGTAGCAGTAGCAGTAGCAGTAGTAGTAGTAGTAGTAGTAGTAGTAGCAGCAGCTTAGTATCAATACGTAGTTTCGGAGTTTAAAACCTTGGGTTTGGAAGGCTGCAAACCCCCAAAGGTTCCAGATCAGCCCAAGAAGCCTTCAAGCCTCACTGACCGGGGAAGAGTGGACGCCGGCCGATGTGGGCTGCTGCTCTGGCGGGAAAAACCTTCTGGATGCATGGGAGAGGCGGGAGTGGTTTAGTCAATAATAGTCTCCATCATCCATTCCCCCATTTCCTACCTAGGAACCAGACAGTTGTTGGGGTTGCGGTGTTCTTTGTGATGCGTATATGCCAGCTTCAGGGGCGCGTTTGTTGACGGCGCCGTCTTTACTCTGTTTTGAAGCATCGAGCCTCGCGCCTTGCGGCACATTCTAGCGACGCAGTGATGCCACCGTGACCGACACTTCAGAACCCGCAGTGTGTACTTGTCAGGCAGGAACGTCTGTCTTCTGGCATTTCTGCTGGCCGTCAGTGCCTTGCATGCAGTTTGGGGTCCTTACATGGTTTCCAGTTACAGAGCTGCCCCAGACGATCTCAGATAGTGCTCCTCTTGTTTTGGAGGGCTTTTAGGTTCTTAGGTGCAAATGGGGGGCGATCTCGGTTGTATCTGCACGTACTCACGTACTGCACATCCGACTCGACCCGAGCGGCGAGGCCTCGAGAGCTCGCCATCGGCAGCCCGAAAGCCCTCGCCCTAAACTTCGGGTATGGGTTAGAAGGGGCCCCCACCATGTAATAGTGGTATAATAGGAATATATTAGGGCCCTGATATAATCCTTATAGTCACTATTACAGGGTGGGGGCAGCTTCCAAGGTATGGATGGGGCTTAGGGAGTCCGCAACTCGAACCCCAAGGCGGTCTAGGGTCAGGGTTCTGGAGCTTTCAATCCCAAGCCGCCCTAAACCTTAAGCCCCACTTCCTGAGCTGCGGAACCGTAGGATCCGTAAGATAGCCAGGGTTAAACCATTGAAGCTAGAGCAGGCGAAGTATACTGCAACGTACCCCAAAAGCCCAATCAGGTCATCAAAGTCTGTCTGGTTCTCAGTAGGGAACGGGGAATGGATCCCTATGATAGTCCCTTTAGGTCCCTTCTAGTAGTCCCAGTAGCCCATTCCCCCATTCCCTACTAAGAACCACCTGTGGTTTCCGCATAAAGCCGAGGTCTCCACTTCGGGTGGAACCTCCTGAGTCGAAGTTGCGAAGGGCTGTTCCTCGGATTACGGATTAGGGTTTAGGGTTTGGAGGTTCGTTTCGGGTTCAGGGTTTCGGGGTTAGGGTTTAGGGAGTTTCTGTTTTGTCCGGTGCGGGCTTCGGAGCTTGACAGAGACGGACTTTGGGTTGAGAGTGTAGGGATTGGTAGGGTTTGAGGTTTCGGATGTTGGGGTTGGGGGCTGAGGGCAGGGTGGTTCGGAAGGAATAGATGCATGGATGCAAACATGAAAACTTGCACGTGTGAGCCGCAGACTGAATGGAACTAGAACGCACACCTCGAACAGTGCTATGCGCGATCTTAATGGGACAACAGTTTTTGCAAGTAAAATTCAAATCTGAGTGACAAGCATCATGAAGCTTGGGCGACAATCTATGGACATATGGATTCTGTGTATGCGCACGTGTGGATGTCAGTGCGAGTTGATGTCGGCGACACACAAGGAAGGCTTCCGACCACATACTAGTATTTTTGTTGTGAATCTTTCCTGCAACATCAGGAGCCCTCTACATTTTCGAGGCATTTTACCCTAAGCCCTAAACCCTAAACCCTTGACTCTTCTTTTACGGAGGTTTTGGGCTCTTTACTAAACTGCGAAAGGCCTGCAATCAGTCTCCGAGCTTTCTCTCTGGGCCAGCCAAGAGAAGCCGAAGAGTCCGCTGTGAAGGTTGATTTACGGTGTCGGGCTTAATTCAGACTTACGATTTCGGGTTTAGGGTTTGATAGTTTGGAGTTTTGGCTTAGAGTTTACGTATTTAGAGTGTAGAGTGTTGAGTTTAGGTAGGGTGTTTGTTGTAGAGCTTTGGTCTGTCGCGTGAGTTGCATCCTGGGTCAATATTTTCTGGGCATGCCAGAAGAACTCGAAGCCGCGACGACAACCAAGAGTTTCAATCAGCAAAATGATAGTGATTTTTGTGCGTACGAACTGTCGTGTCACCGTCGTGGCTTTATTCAAGCATCCACTCAATCGCCCGTCAGACTGGAATCGCAGCTGTCAGAGCATGCAGAACATTGCCTGCATCAATGTCACTGCAGTCTGCGACCTCTCAGCGAAATCGTTGTTGCAGAATGAAACTTGCTGCAGGCGAAGGTTTGTGTCCCAGGCACGTTTTGGAATACCCTGCAATTCTCTGTTCGCGGACTCTTCCTCACTGCTGCTACTAATGATGGCGACGACAATGGTAGCCGTCGACGGTGATGAGCTTGATTTTGTTCCTTATTCCTTTTATTCGCAGATCATGTCAGCTTCAAGTCCACCTCGACAAGCTTGTTGAGTCGAGGTCTTGGGCCAATGGTTGCAGCAATCCAGAGGTCTTGCTTTCCCGGGCCTTCGGACAAGATGGCATCCTGACCGATTTATGCAGGGTTTCGTTGCCAAAGCTTTCATAGAGGCTGGAAGAAATCGGGTACTTGAGGTCGCAGCATCTGACTGTCCGCACAGCTCGTGTTTCATGCTAGTCGCTAGATCCTTTGGTTTGCACACACTCCTTATGCACGTTGCCAGGTAGAATCTTGCCCCGCGCCCCAACAGCCCATCTGTGTCGATGATCGTGTAATTCCCTACTATTTGCTTAAGAACCCCCAAAAAATGAAAATGTATTCCTTATAGGGATAATATAGGGATTATTATTTTTTTTATTTTTTGGTGGGGTTCTTAAGCATATAGTAGTTCCGTGCATGTCTCGGCAGGCACCAGGACGGAAGAGGCTTGCGTGCCGGATGGCATGCGCAGAGCACAGGTTGCTGCCGGCTTCGACATGGTGGTCTTGGGGGACAACGACATCGTTTCTGCATCCATTTACCACCACCATTACTGGGAAATGAGAAAGCCGAGTGCCATGGCTGCCAAAGCTGACGCAGTGCTTCCTAGGTCAGGCACCTTCCTGGATGTCGGTGCCAACCTCGGCTACTACAGTTTGCTCTTTGCGACTGCAGGCTTTGATGTAGTAGCAGTGGAGGCAATGACACGGAACCGCAAAGCCATCGAGGGCAGCCTTTGTCTCAACCCAGAGCTGCGATCGCGTGTGAAGATTGTGCCCGTTGCGCTGGTGTCTCCGGAGGAGCTCAGTTCAACCACCTGTGTCATCAAAAGCACCAGCAGGAAGATAAACATCGGGAATGGGGCCTTGTCGTGCGGTTCTGGACTCACATGCGAAGCCGGCGACGCCAACTGTGAAGTAGTGCCAGTGAAGACTTTGGATATGGTTCTCTCAGAGGTGTCTCCAAGATCCGTGGACGTGGTGAAGATGGACGTCGAGGTCCACGAATGTCAAGTGCTGGCCGGAGGTGGATCCTTGTTTACTGACTACCGTCCACAGATCCTTCATATCGAAACAGCTTTCGGAGACAGCGGCAAGTGTGTTCAGGCAAAGGCTTCTGCGCACGGCTACCGCACCAAAACCGTCCAAGGAGACACCGTAATGGTGGCATCTGACTCTGGCGGAAGCGGCCCTGCTGATGGTGTGGCTGCAGCCGAAATCGCGCGGACAAGCTGTGTGCCAAACGGCATGCGCAAAGCTCGCGTTTCTGCTGGCTTCGATATGGTGGTCTTGGGGGACAACGACATCGTTTCCTCATCAATCTACCACCAACGTTTTTGGGAGATTAAGCAGCCAAGCAGCATAGCGTCCAAAGCTGACGCTGTGCTCCCAGCATCAGGAACCTTCCTAGACATCGGCGCCAACCTCGGCTACTACAGTTTGCTCTTCGCGAAAGCAGGCTTTGATGTAGTAGCAGTGGAGGCAATGACACGGAACCGCAAAGCCATCGAGGGCAGCCTTTGTCTCAACCCAGAGCTGCGATCGCGTGTGAAGATTGTGCCCGTTGCGCTGGTGTCTCCGGAGGAGCTCAGTTCAACCACCTGTGTCATCAAAAGCACCAGCAGGAAGATAAACATCGGGAATGGGGCCTTGTCGTGCGGTTCTGGACTAACATGCGAAGCCGGCGACGCCAACTGTGAGGTAGTGCCAGTGAAGACTTTGGATATGGTTCTCTCGGAGGTGTCTCCAAGATCCGTGGACGTGGTGAAGATGGACGTCGAGGTCCACGAATGTCAAGTGCTGGCCGGAGGTGGATCCTTGTTTACTGATCACCGTCCACAGATCCTGCATATCGAAACAGCTTTCGGAGACAGCGGCAAGTGTGTTCAGGCCAAGGCTTCTGCGCACGGCTACCGCACTAAAACCGTTCAAGGAGACACCGTAATGGTGGCATCTGACACTGGCGGCAGCGTTGGTAGCCCTGCTGCTGGCCTGGCTCCTGCAGAGACCGTGTCGGCGAATTGTGTGCCGGATGGCATGCGGAAAGCACATGTGTCTTCTGGATTCGATATGGTGGTCTTGGGGGACAACGACATCGTTTCTTCATCCATTTACCACCAACATTTCTGGGAAATGCGATCGCCAAGCGGCATGGCTTCCAAAGCTGACGCTGTGCTCCCAGCGTCAGGCACCTTCCTAGACATCGGCGCCAACCTCGGCTACTACAGTTTGCTCTTCGCGAAAGCGGGCTTTGATGTAGTAGCAGTGGAGGCAATGACACGGAACCGCAAAGCCATCGAGGGCAGCCTTTGTCTCAACCCAGAGCTGCGATCGCGTGTGAAGATTGTGCCCGTTGCGCTGGTGTCTCCGGAGGAGCTCAGTTCAACCACCTGTGTCATCAAAAGCACCAGCAGGAAGATAAACATCGGGAATGGGGCCTTGTCGTGCGGTTCTGGACTTACATGCGAAGCCGGCGACGCCAACTGTGAGGTAGTGCCAGTGAAGACTTTGGATATGGTTCTCTCAGAGGTGTCTCCAAGATCCGTGGACGTGGTGAAGATGGACGTCGAGGTCCACGAATGTCAAGTGCTGGCCGGAGGTGGATCCTTGTTTACTGACTACCGTCCGCAGATCCTTCATATCGAAACAGCTTTCGGAGACAGCGGCAAGTGTGTTCAGGCAAAGGCTTCTGCGCACGGCTACCGCACTAAAACCGTCCAAGGAGACACCGTAATGGTGGCATCTGACACTGGCGGCAGCGTTGGTAGCCCTGCTGCTGGCCTGGCTCCTGCAGAGACCGTGTCGGCGAATTGTGTGCCGGATGGCATGCGGAAAGCACATGTGTCTTCTGGATTCGATATGGTGGTCTTGGGGGACAACGACATCGTTTCTTCATCCATTTACCACCAACATTTCTGGGAAATGCGATCGCCAAGCGGCATGGCTTCCAAAGCTGACGCTGTGCTCCCAGCGTCAGGCACCTTCCTAGACATCGGCGCCAACCTCGGCTACTACAGTTTGCTCTTCGCGAAAGCGGGCTTTGATGTAGTAGCAGTGGAGGCAATGACACGGAACCGCAAAGCCATCGAGGGCAGCCTTTGTCTCAACCCAGAGCTGCGATCGCGTGTGAAGATTGTGCCCGTTGCGCTGGTGTCTCCGGAGGAGCTCAGTTCAACCACCTGTGTCATCAAAAGCACCAGCAGGAAGATAAACATCGGGAATGGGGCCTTGTCGTGCGGTTCTGGACTTACATGCGAAGCCGGCGACGCCAACTGTGAGGTAGTGCCAGTGAAGACTTTGGATATGGTTCTCTCAGAGGTGTCTCCAAGATCCGTGGACGTGGTGAAGATGGACGTCGAGGTCCACGAATGTCAAGTGCTGGCCGGAGGTGGATCCTTGTTTACTGATTACCGTCCACAGATCCTGCATATCGAAACAGCTTTCGGAGACAGCGGCAAGTGTGTTCAGGCAAAGGCTTCTGCGCACGGCTACCGCACTAAAACCGTTCAAGGAGACACCGTAATGGTGGCATCTGACACTGGCGGCAGCGTTGGTAGCCCTGCTGCTGGCCTGGCTCCTGCAGAGACCGTGTCGGCGAATTGTGTGCCGGAGGGCATGCGGAAAGCACATGTGTCTTCTGGATTCGATATGGTGGTCTTGGGGGACAACGACATCGTTTCTTCATCCATTTACCACCAACATTTCTGGGAAATGCGATCGCCAAGCGGCATGGCTTCCAAAGCTGACGCTGTGCTCCCAGCGTCAGGCACCTTCCTAGACATCGGCGCCAACCTCGGCTACTACAGTTTGCTCTTCGCGAAAGCGGGCTTTGATGTAGTAGCAGTGGAGGCAATGACACGGAACCGCAAAGCCATCGAGGGCAGCCTTTGTCTCAACCCAGAGCTGCGATCGCGTGTGAAGATTGTGCCCGTTGCGCTGGTGTCTCCGGAGGAGCTCAGTTCAACCACCTGTGTCATCAAAAGCACCAGCAGGAAGATAAACATCGGGAATGGGGCCTTGTCGTGCGGTTCTGGACTAACATGCGAAGCCGGCGACGCCAACTGTGAGGTAGTGCCAGTGAAGACTTTGGATATGGTTCTCTCAGAGGTGTCTCCAAGATCCGTGGACGTGGTGAAGATGGACGTCGAGGTCCACGAATGTCAAGTGCTGGCCGGAGGTGGATCCTTGTTTACTGACTACCGTCCACAGATCCTGCATATCGAAACAGCTTTCGGAGACAGCGGCAAGTGTGTTCAGGCCAAGGCTTCTGCGCACGGCTACCGCACCAAAACCGTCCAAGGAGACACTGTAATGGTGGCATCTGACACTGGCGGCAGCGTTGTTAGCCCTGCTGCTGGCCTGGCTCCTGCAGAGACCTTGCCGGCGAATTGTGTGCCGGATGGCATGCGGAAAGCACATGTGTCTTCGGGATTCGATATGGTGGTCTTGGGGGACAACGACATCGTTTCTTCATCCATATACCACCAACATTACTGGGAAATGAGAAAGCCAAGTGCCATGGCTGCCAAAGCTGACGCTGTGCTCCCAGCATCAGGCACCTTCCTAGACATCGGCGCCAACCTCGGCTACTACAGTTTGCTCTTCGCGAAAGCAGGCTTTGATGTAGTAGCAGTGGAGGCAATGACACGGAACCGCAAAGCCATCGAGGGCAGCCTTTGTCTCAACCCAGAGCTGCGATCGCGTGTGAAGATTGTGCCCGTTGCACTGGTGTCTCCTGAGGAGCTCAGTTCAACCACCTGTGTCATCAAAAGCACCAGCAGGAAGATAAACATCGGGAATGGGGCCTTGTCGTGCGGTTCTGGACTAACATGCGAAGCCGGCGACGCCAACTGTGAAGTAGTGCCAGTGAAGACTTTGGATATGGTTCTCTCGGAGGTGTCTCCAAGATCCGTGGACGTGGTGAAGATGGACGTCGAGGTCCACGAATGTCAAGTGCTGGCCGGAGGTGGATCCTTGTTTACTGACTACCGTCCACAGATCCTTCATATCGAAACAGCTTTCGGAGACAGCGGCAAGTGTGTCGAGGCAAAGGCTTTTGCGCATGGCTATCGCACGAAGACGGTGCAAGGAGACACCGTGATGGTAGCGCCTGGCTTCTAGGTACGGGAAGAGCGTCACACACAGGGTGCTCCTCAAGAACCGACTTGTGCGAACCTCTTCACGAACATGGCATCGACAACTCGGACTTGCACAGGTCCCCAGACATGGGAAGTGCGGGACTTCTGGAGCAATAAGTCTGCGGGCATTTCTTGCACAAGTCTGGAGCCCGCTAGCACCCGAACAGCTCCCTGCGCACGGACAGGCGGCACGTCTTGGGCCATCATCGTCCGCGAGGAGAAAAAATGGTATCATGCCTGGGGATCGCTCATATAGTCCCGGGCCCATATGGGTGGTTGTCAAAATTAGGGTCCCCTGTCGGGTACCTTAAATACTAGGTGCCGTATTATATTCAGGACCCAAAAAGCGGCCCTACTTTTGGCAACTGCCCACATATCTATGCCATTGTATAGAATCTTACCCAGGCGTTATTCTGCTTATTGAAGAGCCCATTGCTGCCGCCAGTTTCAGTGCAGGTGCTGTAGCTGGTCTTATTGACATGAGAGCGTGACTGCGAGATTATGATCACACCGACTTTGCATTCTGTGTTGTGCTTGCTGTTGATGATATAAATCCTGCATTACCTTAAGGACCCTAAATGATGGGAATTATGGTATATTCCTTATTATGCTAGGTAGGCCTTTGGGACAGTTTATATTTCCCCTTATTGGGCTTAATAGGACCCTATTTACGAATATTTTTCAGAGGCTTTAAAGGGCCAACCTAGTATGGGTAATGCAGGGATTTTTATCATCACCCGTTGCCGCTCCTGCTCTGGCCTGTGGGCTCCCAGCACAGAGATGAACACTTGTATTCTTCACCAGTCCTTAAAGGGGTCTATAAGGGATCTCTAGTAGGGATCTATGGTATAGGGGCCTTAATTAGACAGAGACTGCAACCAGGCTTTTCGAGAAAGCAGCTTCAGGAGGTTTCCGTTCTTGGACTAGCTCTTCTCCCGCGAAGCCCAAGGGAATGGGAGTCATGGCCAGCGTCCCCGTCTCAGCCAGGAATTCGGGGGAATAGTAGCGATTGCAACAACAGGAAGCATCGTAACGATCGAAATTTGGCCCTGGGCGAAGGAAAATTGAACTTAGTGAATTCTCTCCGACACTCTCCGTTCTCTGCGGGTCGCTTGCGTCTGCCACAAATCCTGCCAAAATGTTTGGTTGGCCTTGAAGGTTCAGCGTCTAGGGTTTGAGGTAAACTATACGAACTATACGAGGATAATGTTGGGAATTGTTCTGACCTCTGGTTTTCTGTTTATGCATCTGTCATTGTTTCATGGGCTGCGATGGAAGGAAGAAGCCGGATCCTGACAGTTCGCAATATTCAGCACAATTACTTAGGGAGTCCTATTCTGGTTATCATATATCATGCAAGAACCCCCAAGTCCCCCTTTACTAATTGTGGCGGATCGCAGCTTTTGTAGCGGGGCCGGTGAGAAGAAAGGCAACTGCGCAGGACCTGCCTGATGGCTGTTCGAGGTGCAAAGACCGGCGCTTTCTGGAACAAGAATGAAGATATAGTAAGCCTCGGACATTCGTGGTCGCTCCTCTTTTGAAAGTTTCTGTATCTCAGTAAGTATTTGTTGCATCTCAGCCACCCTCTTGCTTGTCGGACGGACGTATCATCATAGGTTTCGCGATAGTCTCGAAAACCTTCTCTGTATCCGGGCTGGCTCGATATTTTCATTTCGCAGGCGGAGTTCCTACGTACAACCCAGAAGCCCAAAGCTTAGTGTCCAGGCACTGCAGATGGTCGAAAACGTCATGGGCAAGCTCGTGTTTGGCCCTAAGCTTCCGTGCCAGACTGTTGCTTTGATCATTATTGCTACTACTAGGGGGATTCGATGATGATTATGACTACGACTACGGCCCCTATTCTTGCCTCACTCCCTCTCCCGCTCAACTCTGTCTTCCGCACCACCACCACCACTATTGCGACCACGACGCCTACGGTGACGCCAGCGATGACATCGACGAAAGCGCGACATCGACGACAACTATGTCAACGACGACAACTACGTCAACGACGACAACGCCGACGACGACGACTACCACTACTACTGGAGCTGCTTCGTCGGCTAGTGCTACCGGTGCTGCTGCTACTGCTGATGTCTGTTCCATTTTGTAGTTGTGGAAATGCATGGCTCATGACCGGCAGCTCACCACCAACCCAAATCCAACAATCAAACCACCAAAGGTCGAAGAGGCGAACGCATGACACTCTCGCCCGAAAGAGAATCACACTAAACCCTCACACCCTGAAGATCAGTCCCTAAACCCTCAACCCTACACCCATAAACCCTAAAGACCCATTCTTCTAAACCCCCAAATCTACAGCAAACCCTAAAAACCGTTGAACCCCGAAGTCTTCGTGGCAAACAGATTCATCGGTTTAGGGTTTAGGGTTCAGAGTATGGGGTTTAGGGTTTAGGGTTTAGGGTTCAGAGTATGGGGTTTAGGGTTTACGGTTCAGAGTTTGGGGTTCAGGTTTTGAACTGGGTCTTTGAGGGACCTTGCCAAGGATCCGGCTTTTCCTCAACGGCACCGATGGCCCTCACTCGCCCTGCCCTGCCCTAAACCCAACACTCCAAACCCTAAACCTTAAACCTTGAAGCCCTAAATACTCTAAGCCCTAAACCCTAAACCTTAAACTCTAAACCCAGAGGATAGAATGCTCGTCTTCAAGACTCTAAACCCTAAGTTCTTTTTTCTTAAGCGCTAAACCCAGAGGATAGGAAAAAGCTTAAGGGTCCCCTGTGCGGTGCTGACTTGTTGAGATCACAGGGACCCTTAGGGGGGTAACAAGGGGGAGGGGGGATAGGGGACTATACTTGCCTTGTTAGGTCCTTATTAGGGGCATGAATGCCCCCTAAACCCCCTTAAGGGTCTCTAAGCCCTAACCCCTAAAGCCTAAACCTTAAACCCTAAACCAATACCCTATGATGAACAGGCAAGGCTTGCTGATGCCAAAGGTTGCTCCAGACTGGTATGCAGGCCTGGCTGCTTATCGGAACAACCCCCTGGTATAGTAACTCCTGTTGTAGGATACCCTAAACCCTAAGCCCTTTGTGGAAATGTGATAGCTCCTGTTGTAGGATAACCTAAACCCAGACCCATACGGTAATGCAGTAACCCTGATAGCAATCCCCAACAGTAATCCTTTGGTTACTGATTACACGTTATCGTATATTTATTGACATCTACACTCTAAAGCCTCGTAGTAATTTCGTAGCCCCCACTGTACGCACACCCTAAACCCTAAACTCTAAAGCCTAACCTTCGTATAGCAGCCCCTAGTGTAGACCAACCCTAAACTCCAAAGCCAAAAGCCTTGAAAAGCACAACCCGAAGCCTTCCAAAGATAATCCAAGGCCTTCTGGCAACATAGTAGCCTGCTCTATACCCTACACCCTAAACCCTAAGACCCCTAAACCCTAAAACCCCTAAGCCCTAAAACCCCTAAGAACCCCTAAACCCTCAGTACCCCCATTGTAGGACCGAGCTTTTTGGAGGCACTCGTCGTCTCACCGAGTTCCCGGAGGCCCCGGCAAGGCTCTGAGATACTTCCAAGCGGACAAGGGGCTTATGTGTAATGTTGAGGGGTATGTTTAGGCTTCATGGTTTCAGGGGGAGAGAGCAGAGAGGGGGCTTACTGTAAGCGTTGTTGTGCAAGTGTTTTTGGTGGTTTTGGTATACTTAGCCAAAATGTTAGGCTAACTCATCGATTGGCTTATGGTTTAGAGTCTTCGGCGGATGACGTTTTGACAGAAGCCACAGCCCTACTTGAAGGATCATGGGACTTAGTAACTAGGGTTAGTAGTAAGGTAACTATACGTATAAGTACTTATAACCCCAATTAAGGTACCTATAATCATACTTACTAAGTCCTATGATCCTCCAAGTAATACAGATGCGACCTCGTAGGCTCCCGGGCAAAAGGACACCTACTTAGAGGGGCAGGGAACTTAGTAAGTAGGGCTATAAGTAGGGCTATAATTGGGGTAACTCCAATTAGGGTACTTTTTAACTCTACTTATAACTTACTAAGGTCCCTGCCCCTCCAAGTAGAAGGAGGTCACTACCATCGGGGAATCAGAGCCCTACTAGAGTCTCCGAACCCCCGACAACAAGCCCTTGCCGAAGAGGAGGAAGCCTCAGTCTGTCCCTCACTTAGGGTTTCGGGTTTCGGGTTTAGGTTTTAGGGTTTCGGGTTTAGGGTTTAGGGTTTCGGGTTTAGGGTTTCGGGTTTAGGGTTTAGGGAAGACGTTGTTTACAGGTCAGGGCCTTGCGTCGTGAGTTCGGGGCAAGTGCTTCGACCCCCAGCAGGATCCGTCATGCAGCTTAGGGCATCTTCCTTGCTCAAGACCTTATAGTGTTATCTTGGAAGGATCTCTTGCTTTAATAAGATTTCCTGTTTTAGCGGGTTTTTATTCTAAAGATGTTTTTTTTTGCAGTTTTGGTCTTCCCGCTCTTCAGCCGAGATCTCGCAGCTGAGGATGAAAGTCTCCTGCTTCTCGGTCACCTGACGATCGAAGTGGCCGAAGTGGAGGCAGTCTTGCGCCGACGTCATATCCTGCAGTATGCAACACCCCCCATATTTATTATGGTAGCTCGCATCAGTCTTGCTAGCACAAAGCCAAGACATGGGCCAGGACATGGGGGAATTTTGGAGAGGCTCAAAGAGCTCAGCTTTTGTCCTCTGCTTCTTGGAGTCACCGTGGGCTCGAAGCTCTGAACCTTGAACTGTCGAACCCGAAAACATAGTCCATAAGCTGTAGGCAGAAAGCCCTAATCCCTGCCTGACACACCCCTAAACCCTAAAGCCTAAAAGCCTCAAACTCCTGTTCTTTTCTCTTTTTTTTTAAAGCCTTAAACTCCGCCGCCACGAAAGAGGCTGCCGTGCGGTTCTTCGTGGAGGCTCTGGACTGCAAGGAGGGCCCCGAGGCGCCCAGGGGTGCTCGAAATTCTGAGGCTTTCGGGTTTAGGGTGTAGAGTTTAAAGGGGTTCAGGGTTGAGGGGTTCAGGGTGTAGGGTTTGCATAAGGGGTAGAGTTTAGAGGTTTAGGGTTTAGGGTTCAGGGGTTCAGGGTGTAGAGATTATGTGTCTGGGGTTTAGGGTGTAGAGTTTAGGGGTTTAGGGTTTAGGGGTTCAGGGTGTAGAGTTTATGTGTCTGGGGTTTAGGGTTTAGAGTTTAGGGTTTGCATAAGGGCTTACATGCCAGACCCCAAAGCCTGCATGTGCACCCCAAATCTATGTTACGGCGATCTGTTCAGAAGTACCGAAGCCTAAAACCCTAATCGCCCTAATCCTTAAACTCTAATCCCTAAACCTCAGACCCTAAACCCCAAACAAAGAGTAACTCCCAAGGTGGATGGTGCAAAGGTAATGGTGCTGGGTGCCAGCCAGATCCGGCTAGTGCACGGGCCTCGTCTGGGCTGTTTCGGTTTAAGGTTTAGGGTTTGGGATTTAGGGGTTTAGGGGTTTAGGGGTTTAGGGTTTAGGGTTTCGGGTTTAGGGATTTAAGGTTTAGGGTTGAGGGCCTCCAGAAATCAGACCTTCCAAAATCCTTTAATTTGAGGAATGTACCTCGAATTATGGTAGGGTCCCTAATCTGATTTAAGGTATATTCCTGAGTTCAGGAATTCTTCAAAGGTTTGGGAAGTTAAATCTCCAAGCCGAAAGAGTTTGGTTTGGGGGTGGGGGTTTGGTTGAATGTTGGGGTCAGGGTTCAGCATTGAGAGTAGGATTTAGGCTTCGGTGAGCTGTGGGGGTTGCGGGTCTATCGCATGCAGCGTTTGCCTAGCGGGTACAAGACCTCACGGCACAACCCGGAACCCTTAACCCTAAACCCCTAAACCCTTAAACCCTTAACCCCTAAACCCCTAAACCCTAAACCCCTGAACCCCTAAGCCCCCAAGCCCCTAAACCCCTGAACCCCTAAACCCCAAAACCCCTAAACCCCTAAACCCCTAAACCTCTAAACCCCTAAACCCCTAAACCCCTAAACCCCTAAACCCCTAAACCCCCAAACCCCTGAACCCCTAAACCCCTAAACCCCTAAACCCCTAAGCCCCCAAACCCCCAAGCCCTAACACCAAGGCCTGCAAGTGCGGGGAGAACCGACTTGGCCTCTGCAGGAGCCCCGTTGGGTGGGTTTGGCCTTTTGAACGGTTTAGGGGTTTAGGGGTTTCGGGTTTGGGGTTTAGGGTTTAGGGGTTAGGAGTTAGGGTTTAGGGTTTAGGGGTTTAGGGTTTGGGGTTTAGGGGTTTAGGGGTTTAGGGGTTTAGGGTTTAGGGGTTTAGGGGTTAGGGGTTTAGGGGTTTAGGGGTTTAGGGTTTAGGGTTTAGGGGTTTGGGTTTAGGGTTTAGGGGTTTAGGGGTTTAGGGGTTTTGGGGTTTAGGGCGTTTAGGGGGAGTTTCAAGCCCCTCGGTCCTGTAGGGCTTGGGGTTGAGGGTCTTCATATGGCCTACTAAAAGGATCATGGGACTTAGTAACTGGGGGGTTATGAGTAAGGTAACCATACTTCTACATATAACCCCCAATTGGGGTACTTATAACCGTATAACCATACTTACTAAGTCCCATGATCCTCCAAGTAGGGGCCCAAGCACAAACCTTCAACCCCTAAACCCCCCAGAGAGCCCAATACCCCTTAATTCAGGAATATGGCTTAAATCATAATATGAAGCCCTATATAATTTAAGCCCTATTCCTCAATTAAGGGCTTAATTTATAATATGAAGCCCTATATTTTTTAAGCCCTATTCCTTAATTAAGGGCTTAAATTATACTATGAAGCCCTATATAATTAAAGCCTTATTCCTTAATTAAGGGGTATTGGGCTCTCTAGGCCCAAGCCGGGGCCCTGAGCGCTCAAAGCGCTGAATCCACAACGCCCGTCCTTGCGACGGATGTTTCGGGGTTTGGGGTTGCAGTCTTTAGGGTTTCGGTTGGGCCCTCAACCCTGAACCCTAAAGAGCCCTAAACCCTAAACCCTAAACTCTTTAAGGTTTCACCCTCAACTGTTGAAGTTTCGGCTGTGGGGTTTGGGGTTTGGGGCTCTACGGGCCGTCGGCTGTAGGGTTTGGACATCTGGGAGTTTCCGGAAACTCCCATTTCGGGGTTTAGGCTTCAGGGGGCTGTAGGGTTTGGGGCCTCGGAGATTTAGGCAACGGGCACAGGGCGGGCCTGGAGAAGTTTTCCGCGCAGAGCCACGACCCATTTAGGGTTGAGGCTTTAGTGGTTTAGGGTTTAGGGATTTAGAGTCTTTGGAGGTGTAGGGGTTTAGGGGATAGAGTTTAGGGGCTTAGGGTTTAGGAAACCCTGAACCGTAAAACCGCTTCAGCCACGTGCGCAACGTCAAGTGGGCCTGCAGTTGCTGAGGTCTGGCCGGGGCAGTTCTACCTGTGGGCGGGGGTCCAAGCTGCCTCATACCGGCTTACTTGGAGGATCATGGGACTTAGTAAGGACGGTTATAAGTACCTTCATTGGGTTTTGAGTCATTAATTATAATTATAGTTACCATAACAATAACCATAGTTACTCAGTCCCATGATCCTTCAAGTAGTGTTTAGGGTTTAGAGTTTAGGCTTTAGGGTTTAGGGTGTAATTCAGGGGCCTTGCTGATTCAAGCAGGGTTTTGGTGATGGTATACTAAACCTATCTGGGGACTTAGAAGGGAAGTTAGCACCAGTTATTCAGATCCTCAGAAGCCTGCAGTATCATGCAAGTGCACGGAGTGGTTGCCCAAGGCTTTCGAGGAAGTCTGTACTCGGTCTGACTTCCGCTAGTGCAGCTTTTCTTCTTTCAATTCTAGTGACGCCTGTTACAGCTATACTTCTGCACGTCTGCTCCTGCTGCTCCTGCTTGGCCTGCTGCTACGGCGGCTACTGCTGTTGCTGCTGATCCTGCTTGTACCAGCACCACCGCCACCACCACCACGACCATCAGGCACTACCAGAACGACCACGGAGACAGCAACAACAGCAACAGCAACAGCAACAGCAACAGCAGCAGCAGCAGCAACAGCAACAGCAATAGCAACAGCAACAGCAACCGCAACCGCAACCGCATCCGCATCCGCATGTGCAACAGCAGCAACAACAACAACAACTTCTACTGCAAGACGAGTACTAGCACTCGTACTAGTCTGCTGCTGCTGCTGCTGCTACTAGTACTACAACAACAACAACAACTACTACTACTGCTACTACTACTACTACTACTACTACTACTACTACTACTACTACTACTACTACTACTACTACTACTACTACTAGTAGACTACTGCTGCTGTTGTTATTGATATGATTGAGTTGTTACTCCTGCTCGTACTAGTGCCACATCTGCTGCTACGAAGACGGCGACGACCACGACGACCCGGAAGACCAGGACGACCCACCACGACCGGGACGAGCACGGCGACGACGACAACGATGTCCATCACGATGAGCACACCGACGACGTCCACTTCTATTACTTCGACTACTGCTGCTGCTGATGCTATCACTGCGGCTAAAGCTACCGCTACCTCTACCGAACCGCTGCTGCTGCTGCTGCTGCTGCTACGACTACTGCCACTGCTACTACCACTCGTGCTAGTGCAACTGCTACTGCCACTACCATTGCCGCTGCCAAGACGATGACTATTCCATCTTCTGCAGCTGCTGCTGCTGCTGCTAGTGCAGCAGCTGTTGCTACTGCTGTTCCTATGATGGGCGAAATGGATAGTGTTGTCGTGGTGGCGGTTGATGTTGTTGATGCTTTGTTGGTGCGGTTGTTGTTGTTGTTGCTGCTGCTGCTGCTGCTGCATTTCCATCATTTTCGTTGGGGCCACAGCATTTTCATTTTGAATCATCTACACTAGATGCTCATGCCGGCATTTTAAGCTAGATGCTAAATGTTAACTGTATTTCGATGTCAAGGTAGACCTTGTTTTGAATATTCATGTATGCTGGTGTCAACATTGACGGCTAGGTTTTAACATAGCTTTCACCACTGTAGCTGAGAGACCCGGAGTCCTGTCAGTTGCGCAGGTGGAGGATAGCAAGAAAGCCTTGGCAGCATGTGCAAGCCTTACTGTGCGTGTTTCATCAGACATGATTCAGTGCTGATCAAGACAGAGACGTCGGTTTTCAGTGCTCAAGTGACTCTTGCGGCGCGTGTTTCTGGCTTTCACATCCAATTGTAAGGATTCTGCCCATCCGACGAATTACTTCTGTAGACTGCACTGTTCTGCTCCGCAGTTGGATAGACGAAACGGTTGAAAGGCACAGATCTGTCAACAATACGTCTCCAAGGATTCTGCCGGTGTGGCTGTCGTGTTTCGCACCCTGGCCTTTGCCATGTTGATTTGTTGTAGTTTGTGGCGCGGCATGCGGTGTCAACCTGACAGCCTGACTCAACCGAGCTTGCATTAATGTTTTACAGTTGTGACGAAACATTCGTGCGGCTTTTGTATCTGGGAGTTTATGTTGTCAGTCGGAGCACGTGTGTGTGGACCTTGTGGATTGCGTGGTGGTGTTGGTTCGTCGGGGATTGTGGCGCAGCATGCGGAGTGAATTGCGGAGCCGTGCTCAACCCAGCGCCACAGTTGGCCATGCTGGGTCGCATCGTTGGACCGTTACTCGGGTGTGGGGCAGTGCACGCGCCTTGAGGCCAACCTGGCAATGTGCCAGATGACACCACCGCAAAAGGGCTAACGCGGGTGGTGGGGCATGGTGGTTAGACCTTGCATGCAAAGGGACAACCCCAAGTGCACAGTGAGAGGAGACCTGTGAGGCCAACATGCTTGCAGGTGTTTGTGTGCTAAAAAGTTGACGGTGTCGCTTGTGTTCTACCGGCTTGTCTCTGGCTTGCGTTGCCCGCCGCCGTGTGTGTGTGTGTCACAGCTTGCCGATACAAGTGCTTGTAAGATGGTGCCGAATGCAGCATGTGACATAGCAAGTCTCCTTCTTGACGGCGGCAATCGTGGTTAGAAATTCTGACCAAGCAGTTGTATTAGTGTTTAATTTTGTCTAGGTGTTGTGACGAAGCCGTCGTAGGGCACTTCTGTAGTGACGAACCCCGAAAAACTGTGTGGTGACTTTTTGGATTGCTTGATTGTGTTGGTTCGTCGTGGTTTGTGGCGCGGAATGTCTTGTGAGTTGCAGAGCCTTACTCAACCCAGCACGGCAGTTGGCCTGCTGGTTCGCACCGCTGGTCGGGTGTGGGGCAGTGCACGCGCCTTGAGGCCAACCTGGCAATATGCCAGATGACACCACCGCAAATGGGCTAATGCGGGTGGTGGGGCATGGTGGTTAGACCCTGCATAGCGCGGCTGCGAGCTGTGCGTGCAAAGGGGCAACCCCAAGTGCACAGTGAGAGGAGACCTTTGAGGCCAACATGCTTGTAGGTGTTTGTGTGCTTAAGAGGTTGACGGTGTCGCTTGCGTTGTGTCGGCTTGTTTCTGGCCTGCGTTGTGTGTGTGTGTGTGTCACAGCTTGCCGATACAAGTGGTTGTAAGATGGTGCCGAATGCAGCATGTGACACAGCAAGTCTTATTCTTGACGGCGGCAATCGTGGTTAAAATTTCTGACCAAGCAGTTGTATTAGTGTTTAATTCTGTCTAGGTGTTGTGACGAAGCCGTCGTAGGGTACTTCTGTAGTGACGAACCCAGAAAAACTGTGTGGTGACCTTTTGGATTGCTTGGCTGTGTTGGTTCGTCGTGGCTTGTGGCGCGGAGTGTCTTTTGAGTTGCAGAGCCTTACTCAACCCAGCACGGCAGTTGGCCTGCTGGTTCGCACCGTTGGTCGGGTGTGGGGCAGTGCACGCGCCTTGAGGCCAACTTGGCAATATGCCAGATGACACCACCGCTAATGGGCTAACGCGGGTGGTGGGGCATGGTGGTTAGACCCTGCATAGCGCGGCTGCGAGCTGTGCGTGCAAAGGGGCAACCCCAAGTGCACAGTGAGAGGAGACCTTTGAGGCCAACATGCTTGCAGGTGTTTGTGTGCTTAAGAGGTTGACGGTGTCGCTTGTGTTTTGCCGGCTTGTCTCTGGCTTGCGTTGCCCGCCGCCGTGTGTGTGTGTCACAGCTTGCCGATACCAGTGCTTGTAAGATGGTGCCGAATGCAGCATGTGACATAGCAAGTCTCCTTCTTGACGGCGGCAATCGTGGTTAGAAATTCTGACCAAGCAGTTGTATTAGTGTTTAATTCTGTCTAGGTGTTGTGACGAAGCCGTCGTAGGGCACTTCTGTAGTGACGAACCCCGAAAAACTGTGTGGTGACCTTTTGGATTGCTTGGTTGTGTAGTTGGTTCGTCGTGGTTTATGGCGCGGAATGTCTTGTGAGTTGCAGAGCCTTACTCAACCCAGCACGGCAGTTGGCCTGCTGGTTCGCACCGTTGGTCGGGTGTGGGGCAGTGCACGCGCCTTGAGGCCAACCTGGCAATATGCCAGCTGACACCACCGCAAATGGGCTAACGCGGGTGGTGGGGCATGGTGGTTAGACCCCGCATAGTGCGGCTGCGAGCTGTGCGTGCAAAGGGGCAACCCCAAGTGCACAGTGAGAGGAGACCTGTGAGGCCAACATGCTTGTAGGTGTTTGTGTGCTTAAGAGGTCGACGGTGTCGCTTGTGTTGTGTCGCTTGTTTCTGGCTTGCGTTGTTTGCTTGCGCGTGTGTGTGTGTGTGTGTGTGTCACAGCTTGCCGATACCAGTGCTTGTAAGATGGTGCCGAATGCAGCATGTGACATAGCAAGTCTCCTTCTTGACGGCGGCAATCGTGGTTAAAATCTCTGACCAAGCAGTTGTATTAGTGTTTAATTTTGTCTAGGTGTTGTGACGAAGCCGTCGTAGGGTCTTCTGTAGTGACGAACCCCGAAAAACTGTGTGGTGACCTTTTGGATTGCTTGGTTGTGTAGTTGGTTCGTCGTGGTTTGTGGCGCGGAATGTCTTGTGAGTTGCAGAGCCTTACTCAACCCAGCACGGCAGTTGGCCTGCTGGTTCGCGCCGTTGGTCGGGTGTGGGGCAGTGCACGCGCCTTGAGGCCAACCTGGCAATATGCCAGATGACACCACCGCCAATGGGCTAACGCGGGTGGTGGGGCATGGTGGGTAGACCCCGCATAGCGCGGCTGCGAGCTGTGCGTGCAAAGGGGCAACCCCAAGTGCACAGTGAGAGGAGACCTTTGAGGCCAACATGCTTGCAGGTGTTTGTGTGCTTAAGAGGTTGACGGTGTCGCTTGTGTTTTGCCGGCTTGTCTCTGGCTTGCGTTGCCCGCCGCCGTGTGTGTGTGTGTGTGTCACAGCTTGCCGATACCAGTGCTTGTAAGATGGTGCCGAATGCAGCATGTGACATAGCAAGTCTCCTTCTTGACGGCGGCAATCGTGGTTAAAAATTCTGACCAGGCAGTTGTATTAGTGTTTAACTTTGTCTAAGTGTTGTGACGAAGCCGTCGTAGGGTACTTCTGTAGTGACGAACCCCGAAAAACTGTGTGGTGACCTTTTGGATTGCTTGGTTGTGTTGGTTCGTCGTTGTTTGTGGCGCGGAATGTCTTGTGAGTTGCAGAGCCTTACTCAACCCAGCACGGCAGTTGGCCTGCTGGTTCGCACCGTTGGTCGGGTGTGGGGCAGTGCGCGCGCTTTGAGGCCAACCTGGCAATATGCCAGATGACACCACCGCAAAAGGGCTAACGCGGGTGGTGGGGCATGGTGGTTAGACCCTGCATAGTGCGGCTGCGAGCTGTGCGTGCAAAGGGGCAACCCCAAGTGCACAGTGAGAGGAGACCTGTGAGGCCAACATGCTTGTAGGTGTTTGTGTGCTTAAGAGGTTGACGGTGTCGCTTGTGTTGTGTCGGCTTGTTTCTGGCTTGCGTTGTTTGCCTGCGTGTGTGTGTGTGTGTCACAGCTTGCCGATACAAGTGCTTGTAAGATGGTGCCCAATGCAGCATGTGACATAGCAAGCCTCCTTCTTGACCGCGGCAATCGCAGTTAAAAGTTCTGACGAAGCAGTTGTATTAGTGTGTAACTCGACGAAGCCATCGTAGGGTACTTCTGTGATGACGAACCTCGAAAAACTGTGTGGTGACCTTTTGGATTGCTTGGTTGTGTTGGTTCGTCGTGGTTTGTGGCGCGGAATGTCTTGTGAGTTGCAGAGCCTTACTCAACCCAGCACGGCAGTTGGCCTGCTGGTTCGCACCGCTGGTCGGGTGTGGGGCAGTGCACGCGCCTTGAGGCCAACCTGGCAATGTGCCAGATGACACCACCGCAAATGGGCTAACGCGGGTGGTGGGGCATGGTGGTTAGACCCTGCATAGCGCGGCTGCGAGCTGTGCGTGCAAAGGGGCAACCCCAAGTGCACAATGAGAGGAGACCTTTGAGGCCAACATGCTTGCAGGTGTTTGTGCGCTTAAGAGGTTGACGGTGTCGCTTGTGGTTTGCCGGCTTGTCTCTGGCTTGCGTTGCCCGCCACCGTGTGTGTGTGTCACAGCTTGCCGATACCAGTGCTTGTAAGATGGTGCCGAATGCAGCATGTGACATAGCAAGTCTCCTTCTTGACGGCGGCAATCGTGGTTAACAATTCTGACCAAGCAGTTGTATTAGTGTTGAACTCTGTCTAGGTGTTGTGATGAAGCCGTCGTAGGGTACTTCTGTAGTGACGAACCCCGAAAAACTGTGTGGTGACCTTTTGGATTGCTTGGTTGCGTTGGTTCGTCGTGGTTTGTGGCGCGGAATGTCTTGTGAGTTGCAGAGCCTTACTCAACCCAGCACGGCAGTTGGCCTGCTGGTTCGCACCGTTGGTCGGGTGTGGGGCAGTGCACGCGCCTTGAGGCCAACCTGGCAATATGCCAGATGACGCCACCGCAAATGGGCTAACGCGGGTGGTGGGGCATGGTGGTTCGACCCTGCATAGTGCGGCTGCGAGCTGTGCGTGCAAAGGGGCAACCCCAAGTGCACGGTGAGAGGAGACCTTTGAGGCCAACATGCTTGCCGGTGCTTGTGTGCTTAAGAGGTTGACGGTGTCGCTTGTGTTGTGTCGGCTTGTTTCTGGCTTCCGTTGTGTGTGTGTGTGTGTCACAGCTTGCCGATACAAGTGCTTGTAAGATGGTGCCCAATGCAGCATGTGACATAGCAAGTCTCCTTCTTGACGGCGGCAATCGTGGTTAGAAATTCTGACCAAGCAGTTGTATTAGTGTTTAATTCTGTCTAGGTGTTGTGACGAAGCCGTCGTAGGGTACTTCTGTAGTGACGAACCCCCAGAAACTGTGTGGTGACCTTTTGGATTGCTTGGTTGTGTTGGTTCGTTGTGGTTTGTGGGCGGAATGTCTTGTGAGTTGCAGAGCCTTACTCAACCCAGCACGGCAGTTGGCCTGCTGGTTCGCACCGTTGGTCGGGTGTGGGGCAGTGCACGCGCCTTGAGGCCAACCTGGCAATATGCCAGATGACACCACCGCAAATGGGCTAACGCGGGTGGTGGGGCATTGTGGTTAGACCCTGCATAGCGCGGCTGCGAGCTGTGCGTGCAAAGGGGCAACCCCAAGTGCACAGTGAGAGGAGACTTTTGAGGCCAACATGCTTGCAGGTGTTTGTGCTTAAGAGGTTGACGGTGTCGCTTGTGTTTTGCCGGCTTGTCTCTGGCTTGCGTTGCCCGCCGCCGTGTGTGTGTCACAGCTTGCCGATACCAGTGCTTGTAAGATGGTGCCGAATGCAGCATGTGACATAGCAAGTTTTGCTTCTTGACGGCGGCAATCGTGGTTAACAATTCTGACCAAGCAGTTGTATTAGTGTTTAATTCTGTCTAGGTGTTGTGACGAAGCCGTCGTAGGGCACTTCTGTAGTGACGAACCCAGAAAAACTGTGTGGTGACCTTTCGGATTGCTTGGTTGTGTTGGTTCGTCGTGGTTTATGGCGCGGAATGTCTTGTGAGTTGCAGAGCCTTACTCAACCCAGCACGGCAGTTGGCCGGCTGGTTCGCACCGTTGGTCGGGTGTGGGGCAGTGCACGCGCCTTGAGGCCAACCTGGCAATATGCCAGATGACGCCACCGCAAATGGGCTAACGCGGGTGGTGGGGCATGGTGGTTCGACCCTGCATAGTGCGGCTGCGAGCTGTGCGTGCAAAGGGGCAACCCCAAGTGCACAGTGAGAGGAGACCTTTGAGGCCAACATGCTTGTAGGTGTTTGTGTGCTTGAAAAGTTGACGGTGTCGCTTGTGTTGTGTCGGCTTGTTTCTGGCTTCCGTTGTGTGTGTGTGTCACAGCTTGCCGATACAAGTGCTTGTAAGATGGTGCCCAATGCAGCATGTGACATAGCAAGTCTCCTTCTTGACGGCGGCAACCGTAGTTAAAAGTTCTGACGAAGCAGTTGTATTAGTGTTGAACTCTGTCTAGGTGTTGTGATGAAGCCGTCGTAGGGTACTTCTGTAGCGACGGACCCGGAAAAACCGTGTAGTGACCTTTTGGATTGCTTGGTTGTGTTGGTTCTTCGTGGTTTGTGGCGCGGAATGTCTTGTGAGTTGTAGAGCCGGCAGTTGGCCTGCTGGTTCGCACCGTTGGTCGGGTGTGGGGCAGTGCACGCGCCTTGAGGCCAACCTGGCAATATGCCAGATGACACCACGGCAAATGGGCAAACATGGGTGGTGGGGCATGTTGGTTAGACCCTGCATAGTGCGGCTGCGAGCTGTGCGTGCAAAGGGACAACCCCAAGTGCACAGTGAGAGGAGAGACCTGTGAGGCCAACATGCTTGCAGGTGTTCGTGTGCTTAAGGCTTAAGAGGTTGACGGTGTCGCTTGTGTTGTGTCGGCTTGTCTCTGGCTTGGGTTGCCCGCCGCCGTGTGTGTGTGTGTCACAGCTTGCCGATACCAGTGCTTGTAAGATGGTGCCGAATGCAGCATGTGACATAGCAAGTTTTGCTTCTTGACGGCGGCAATCGTGGTTAACAATTCTGACCAAGCAGTTGTATTAGTGTTGAACTCTGTCTAGGTGTTGTGATGAAGCCGTCGTAGGGTACTTCTGTAGTGACGAACCCCGAAAAACTGTTGGATTGCTTGGTTGCGTTGGTTCGTCGTGGTTTGTGGCGCGGAATGTCTTGTGAGTTGCAGAGCCTTACTCAACCCAGCACGGCAGTTGGCCTGCTGGTTCGCACCGTTGGTCGGGTGTGGGGCAGTGCGCGCGCCTTGAGGCCAACCTGGCAATATGCCAGATGACACCACCGCAACAGGGCTAACGCGGGTGGTGGGGCATGGTGGTTAGACCCTGCATAGTGCGGCTGCGAGCTGTGCGTGCAAAGGGGCAACCCCAAGTGCACAGTGAGAGGAGACCTGTGAGGCCAACATGCTTGCAGGTGTTTGTGTGCTTAAGAGGTTGACGGTGTCGCTTGTGTTGTGTCGGCTAATTTCTGGCTTGCATTTTTTGCTTGCGTGTGTGTTTGTCACAGCTTGCCGATGCCAGTGCTTGTAAGATGGTGCCCAATTCAGCATGTGACATAGCAAGTCTCCTCTTGACCGCAGCAATCGCAGTTAAAAGTTCTGACGAAGCAGTTGTATTAGTGTTTAACTCTGTCTAGGTGTTGTGACGAAGCCGTCGTAGGGTACTTCTGTAGTGACGAACCCCCAGAAACTGTGTGGTGACCTTTTGGATTGCTTGGTTGTGTTGGTTCGTCGTGGTTTGTGGTGCGGAATGTCTTGTGAGTGGCAGAGCCTTACTCAAGCCAGCACGGCAGTTGGCCTGCTGGTTCGCACCGTTGGTCGGGTGTGGGGCAGTGCACGCGCCTTGAGGCCAACCTGGCAATATGCCAGATGACACCACCGCAAAAGGGCTAACGCGGGTGGTGGGGCATGGTGGTTAGACCCTGCATAGTGCGGCTGCGAGCTGTGCGTGCAAAGGGACAACCCCAAGTGCACAGTGAGAGGAGACCTGTGAGGCCAACATGCTTGCAGGTGTTTGTGTGCTTAAAAAGTTGACGGTGTCGCTTGTGTTGTGTCGGCTTGTTTCTGGCTTGCGTTGTTCGCAGGCGTGTGTGTGTGTGTCACAGCTTGCCGATGCCAGTGCTTGTAAGATGGTGCCGAATGCAGCATGTGACACAGCAAGTCTCCTTCTTGACGGCGGCAATCGTGGTTAACAATTCTGACCAAGCAGTTGTATTAGTGCTTAACTCTGTCTAGGTGTTGTGACGAAGCCGTCGTAGGGTCTTCTGTAGTGACGAACCCCGAAAAACTGTGTAGTGACCTTTTGGATTGCTTGGTTGTGTTGGTTCTTCGTGGTTTGTGGCGCGGAATGTCTTGTGAGTTGCAGAGCCTTACTCAACCCAGCACGGCAGTTGGCCTGCTGGTTCGCACCGTTGGTCGGGTGTGGGGCAGTGCATGCGCCTTGAGGCCAACCTGGCAATGTGCCAGATGACACCACCGCAAATGGGCTAACGCGGGTGGTGGGGCATGGTGGTTAGACCCTGCATAGCGCGGCTGCGAGCTGTGCGTGCAAAGGGGCAACCCCAAGTGCACAGTGAGAGGAGACCTTTGAGGCCACCATGCTTGCAGGTGTTTGTGTGCTTAAGAGGTTGACGGTGTCGCTTGTGTTTTGCCGGTTTGTCTCTGGCTTGCGTTGCCCGCCGCCGTGTGTGTGTGTGTCACAGCTTGCCGATACCAGTGCTTGTAAGATGGTGCCGAATGCAGCATGTGACATAGCAAGTCTCCTTCTTGACGGCGGCAATCGTGGTTAAAAATTCTGACCAGGCAGTTGTATTAGTGTTTAACTCTGTCTAGGTGTTGTGACGAAGCATGTGACACAGCAAGTCTCCTTCTTGACGGCGGCAATCGTGGTTAAAGATTCCGACCAAGCAGTTGTACTAGTGTTTAACTCTGTCTAGGTTTTGTGACGAAGCCGTCGTAGGGTACTTCTGTAGTGACGAACCCCGAAAAACTGCTTGGTGACCTTTTGGATTGCTTGGTTGTGTTGGTTCGTCGTGGTTTGTGGCGCGGAATGTCTTGTGAGTTGCAGAGCCCTACTCAACCCAGCACGGCAGTTGGCCTGCTGGTTCGCACCGTTGGTCGGGTGTGGGGCAGTGCACGCGCCTTGAGGCCAACCTGGCAATATGCCAGATGACACCACCGCAAATGGGCTAGCGCGGGTGGTGGGGCATGGTGGTTAGACCCTGCATAGCGCGGCTGCGAGCTGTGCGTGCAAAGGGGCAACCCCAAGTGCGCAGTGAGAGGAGACCTGTGAGGCCAACATGCTTGCCGGTGCTTGTGTGCTTAAGAGGTTGACGCTGGTCGGCTTGTTTCTGGCCTGCGTTGTGTGTGTGTGTGTCACAGCTTGCCGATACAAGTGCTTGTAAGATGGTGCCCACTGCAGCATGTGACATAGCAAGTTTTGCTTCTTGACGGCGGCAATCGTGGTTAAAAATTCTGACCAAGCAGTTGTATTAGTGTTTAATTCCGTCTATGTGTTGTGACGAAGCCGTCGTAGGTTACTTCTGTAGTGACGAACCCCCAGAAACTGTGTGGTGACCTTTTGGATTGCTTGGTTGTGTTGGTTCGTCGTGGTTTGTGGTGCGGAATGTCTTGTGAGTGGCAGAGCCTTACTCAACCCAGCACGGCAGTTGGCCTGCTGGTTCGCACCGTTGGTCGGGTGTGGGGCAGTGCACGCGCCTTGAGGCCAACCTGGCAATATGCCAGATGACACCACCGCAAAAGGGCTAACGCGGGTGGTGGGGCATGGTGGTTAGACCCTGCATAGCGCGGCTGCGAGCTGTGCGTGCAAAGGGACAACCCCAAGTGCACAGTGAGAGGAGACCTGTGAGGCCAACATGCTTGCAGGTGTTTGTGTGCTTAAAAAGTTGACGGTGCCGCTTGTGTTGTGTCGGCTTGTTTCTGGCTTGCGTTGTTCGCTGGCGTGTGTGTGTGTGTGTGTCACAGCTTGCCGATGCCAGTGCTTGTAAGATGGTGCCGAATGCAGCATGTGACATAGCAAGTCTCCTTCTTGACGGCGGCAATCGTGGTTAAGAATTCTGACCAAGCAGTCGTATTAGTGTTTAATTCTGTCTAGGTGTTGTGACGAAGCCGTCGTAGGGCACTTCTGTAGTGACGAACCCAGGAAAACTGTGTGGTGACCTTTTGGATTGCTTGGTTGTGTTGGTTCGTCGTGGTTTGTGGCGCGGAATGTCTTGTGAGTTGCAGAGCCTTACTCAACCCAGCACGGCAGTTGGCCGGCTGGTTCGCACCGTTGGTCGGGTGTGGGGCAGTGCACGCGCCTTGAGGCCAACCTGGCAATATGCCAGATGACACCACCGCAAATGGGCTAACGCGGGTGGTGGGGCATGGTGGTTAGACCCTGCATAGTGCGGCTGCGAGCTGTGCGTGCAAAGGGACAACCCCAAGTGCACAGTGAGAGGAGACCTGTGAGGCCAACATGCTTGCAGGTGTTTGTGTGCTTAAAAAGTTGACGGTGTCGCTTGTGTTGTGTCGGCTTGTTTCTGGCTTGCGTTGTTCGCTGGCGTGTGTGTGTGTGTGTCACAGCTTGCCGATGCCAGTGCTTGTAAGATGGTGCCCAATGCAGCATGAGACATAGCAAGTCTCCTTCTTGACGGCGGCAACCGTAGTTAAAAATTCTGACGGAGCAGTTGTATCAGTGTTTAACTCTGTCTAAGTGTTGTGACGCAGCCGCCGTAGGGTACTTCTGTAGTGACGGACCCGGAAAAACTGCGTGGTGACCTTTTGGATTGCTTGGTTGTGTTGGTTCGTCGCGGTTTGTGGCGCGGAATGTCTTGTGAGTTGCAGAGCCTTATTCAATCCAGCACGGCAGTTGGCCTGCTGGTTCGCACCGTTGGTCGGGTGTTGGGCAGTGCACGCGCCTTGAGGCCAACCTGGCAATGTGCCAGATGACACCACCGCAAAAGGGCTAACGCGGGTGGTGGGGCATGTTGGTTAGACCCTGCATAGTGCGGCTGCGAGCTGTGCGTGCAAAGGGGCAACCGCAAGTGCACAGTGAGAGGAGACCTTTGAGGCCAACATGCTTGTAGGTGTTTGTGTGCTTGAGGTTGACGGTGTCGCTTGTGTTGTGTCGGCTTGTTTCTGGCTTGCGTTGTTCGCTGGCGTGTGTGTGTGTGTGTGTCACAGCTTGGCGATGCCAGTGCTTGTAAGATGGTGCCCAATGCAGCATGAGACATAGCAAGTCTCCTTCTTGACGGTGGCAGTCGTATTTGAAAGTTCTGACCGTTGGTCGGGTGTGGGGCAGCGCACGCGCCTTGAGGCCAACCTGGCAATATGCGAGATGACACCACCGCAAATGTTCTAAGGTGGGGTGGAATGTGGTTTAGTTCTTTTGCAGGCATGAAGCGCTCGGCCAGCGTTGCTGGATTGCCGTCGTCCACATCCGAGGTTACTGTGGAAGCGTCGGATGTCATGGAAATGCGTGCGATGGGTGAGACAGGCGTGGGTTGGGATCCAGGCCACTGCCGGGACCGCAGTATTTTTCCTCGTCTTCCGAACCGGGTGGCTGAGGGCGTTGGTTGGAGGGATCGTGGCGTGTCCTTGGTATCGGAATGGTTTCAGAGCCATTGGACGTCACAGATGCAATCCGGGGACGAGGAAGGCCCTTTATTCGAACCGGTGTTGGATATTGCAAGCTGCTTGCAAGCTGGAGCGTTAATGAAGAGTCGCGAAGCATTACAGTGCCTGTGCGGAGTTTGAAAGCAGCTACGGCTCCGTACAATACAGAGCCAGACAAGACCGCAGAAACTTTGCATCACGGGACACGCGCCGGGGTTCTGTGTCTGATTCTTCGTGACGGTCTGCGCTAATCGCCGAAGGCCCACAGGGTTACGGGTTTGTGGTTGACCGAGGATGTCCAGTGGGGGTTCGAGTGGGGACGTACGCCTCTTGACGAAATCCTGGGCTGTGTCATCGACGTTGAAGTTGAGTCTGTGCGACGAAACCGACGCATCGGCGGCGACAGAGCGGTCCTAGAAACGGTGAGCGCTGGTGACGTTACTTCTGCGAAGATCACAGCAGTGCATTTGCAAATACGCTCGGAGGCCTGGGTTTGCTTTTTTTTATTATCTTTTTTGTATGGGTTGCATAGGTTAGTCAGCACGAACCAGTGCTCAGTGTGTGAGGTGTTGCCACTTGTGGCAATGTTTGGTAGGGAAAGGAGTTTGTGCACTTGTGCCTGCTCCAGGATACTGGGGGGAGCTAAAGGCGACACCAATCTAGTTCATAACGGAGGCGGGCTACACAGAGGCGACCAGTAATACACAAGGTTTCAAAAAGGCGGTCCTAGAAACGGTGAGCGCTGGTGACGTTACTTCTGCGAAGATCACAGCAGTGCATTTGCAAATACCCTCGGAGGCCTGGGTTTGCTTTTTTTGATTATCTTTTTTGTATGGGTTGCATAGGTTAGTCAGCACGAACCAGTGCTCAGTGTGTGAGGTGTTGCCACTTGTGGCAATGTTTGGTAGGGAAAGGAGTTTGTGCACTTGTGCCTGCTCCAGGATACTGGGGGGAGCTAAAGGCGACACCAATCTAGTTCATAACGGAGGCGGGCTACACAGAGGCGACCAGTAATACACAAGGTTTCAAAAAGGCGGTCCTAGAAACGGTGAGCGCTGGTGACGTTACTTCTGCGAAGATCACAGCAGTGCATTTGCAAATACCCTCGGAGGCCTGGGTTTGCTTTTTTTGATTATCTTTTTTGTATGGGTTGCATAGGTTAGTCAGCACGAACCAGTGCGCAGTGTGTGAGGTGTTGCGACCACTTGTGGCAATGTTTGGTAGGGAAAGGAGTTTGTGCACTTGTGCCTGCTCCAGGGTACTGGGGGGAGCTCAAGGCGACACCAATCTAGTTCATAACGGAGGCGGGCTACACAGAGGCCACCAGTAGTACACAAGGTTTCAAAAAGTCACCCCTGGCTGCCAGGGGCGGTACGGACAGCAGAGCAGGTAGGACCTATGCGTGCGCAAAGCTACCAGAAGGCTGCAGGTGGCGACAAAAGGTCTAGGTGCTAACAATTGTTGTTGCAGTGCCCGCGTGTTCTGTGCCAGCTCCCAACCAGTCCAAGGACTTTGACTATGTGGTGCTGATAAATAAAGCGTGTTTAAATAGAAGCCTGAAGTGAAGACTCCAGGCACTGATGCGTACGGAACTGGAATTGTGGTGTCGGTGCATGTGACCGTAACGAGTTTGTGCACTTGTGCCTGCTCCAAGCCCTTGTAGGCGTACATCTGTATGACTGGCGGTACTCAATGCTTCAGACGACAGGGACAGGCGGACGGTGGGAGTTGTTCGTGTGAGTAGTGGAGGTTTGATGATTTCGAATTCGTGGTTTTCAATGTTCAGTGTGGTTGGTGGCATTTCAAGGTTAAACTCGGCATCCCGCAGGGTGTGTCGAAACGTTCTTGCGTTGGGTATGCATACCCGCCACATCGAGTGAGTAGTCATTAAGTCAGGTTGTGATCAAATTTATGAAAGGCAGAGTGCCAGTAAAACCTCTAAGGGTTTGGGGTTTAGTGGTTTGCTGTGCTTGCTTTTGATCAGAAAATCCTTCTTGATTCGCTTGCCCGACCTAAACCTGAGCAGCGGGCTGGCCGAAGGGGGCCCTAGAGACCTGCTAGGTTCCACCTTATTGGCCGTGGTGGGGGCAGTGATCATCCGGAGCTATATGCTTGGCCACTGACGCCTGAGTGGCCTCGTGGCGGCCACCCTTGGGGCCAACTCCAATACAGCCCGAGGGGTATGACAGCGGGGCGATGCCCAAATGCGCCCGCTGGGGATGGCTTAAATGGGGGGCGGGTGTGCCCTTCCCCCCCAGTGAGATCCTAAAAGGGAGGCCTCTTGAGCTTTCTTGTGAAGAGAGGGGTGAGATAGTGCCTTATTCTGTTCTGGCCCGTGCTCGCCTGTAGTGGCAGCGTAGCGTAGCATCCTGCGGTAAGTTACCACCACCCCAGCCGCCAGCTGTGCCTAGAGCCTGCTACTCACAGTGGTGACGGCAGCCTAAGGGAGGCCGTCCGTTCTTGGGACATGGCTGTGTTATTGAGCAGAGAACCTTGCTTGGTTTGCTGTTGGGTTGTGTTTGTCGAAGGCAGAGTGCCAACATGTTCAGAATGGGGTGTAGTGTTTAGTGCTCTACCAAGCGGCAGCTGCATGCCCGCCATTTCATGCTTGCAGGTGTTTGTGTGCTCAAGAGGTTGACGGTGTCGCCTGTGTTGTGTCGGCTTGTTTCTGGCTTGCGTTGTTTGTCGGCGTGTGTGTGTGTGTGTCACAGCTTGCCGATACAAGTGCTTGTAAGATGGTGCCCAATGCAGCATGAGACATAGCAAGTCTCCTTCTTGACGGCGGCAATCGTAGTTGAAAGTTCTGACGGGGCAGTTGTATTAGTGTTTAACTCTGTCTAGGTGTTGTGACGAAGCCGTCGTAGGGTACTTCTGTAGTGACGGACCCGGAAGAACTGCGTGGTGACCTTTTGGATTGCTTGGTTGTGTTGGTTCGTCGTTGTTTGTGGCGCGGAAAGTCTTGTGAGTTGCAGAGCCTTACTCAACCCAGCACGGCAGTTGGCCTGCTGGTTCGCACCGTTGGTCGGGTGTGGGGCAGCGCACGCGCCTTGAGGCTAACCTGGCAACACGCCAGATGACACCACCGCAAATGGGCTAACACGGGTGTTGGGGCATGGTGGTTCGACCCTGCATAGTGCGGCTGCGAGCTGTGCGTGCAAAGGGGCAACCCCAAGTGCAGAGTGAGAGGAGACCTTTGAGGCCAACATGCTTGCAGGTGTTTGTGTGCTTGAAAAGCTGACGGTGTCGCTTGTGTTGTGTCGGCTTGTTTCTGGCTTGCGTTGTTTGCTTGCGTGTGTGTGTGTGTCACAGCTTGCCGATGCCAGTGCCTGTAAGATGGTGCCCAATGCAGCATGTGACGCAGCAAGTCTCCTTCTTGACGGCGGCAAACGTGGTTAAAAATTCTGACGGGGCAGTTGTATTAGTGTTTAACTCTGTCTAAGTGTTGTGACGAAGCCATCGTAGGGTACTTCTGTAGTGACGAACCCCGAAAAACTGTTTGGTGACCTTTTGGATTGCTTGGTTGTGTTGGTTCGTCGTGGTTTGTGGCGCGGAATGTCTTGTGAGTTGCAGAGCCTTATTCAACCCAGCACGGCAGTTGGCCTGCTGGTTCGCACCGTTGGTCGGGTGTGGGGCAGTGCACGCGCCTTGAGGCCAACCTGGCAATATGCCAGATGACACCACCGCAAATGGGCTAACGCGGGTGTTGTTGCATGGTGGTTCGACCCTGCATAATGCGGCTGCGAGCTGTGCGTGCAAAGGGGCAACCCCAAGTGCAGGGTGAGATGAGACCTTTGAGGCCAACATGCTTGCAGGTGTTTGTGTGCTTAAAAAGTTGACGGTGTCGCTTGTGTTGTGTCGGCTTGTTTCTGGCTTGCGTTGTTCGTCGGCGTGTGTGTGTGTGTGTCACAGCTCGCCGATGCCAGTGCTTGTAAGATGGTGCCCAATGCCGCATGAGGCATTGCAAGTCTCCTTCTTGACGGCGGCGATCGTAGTTGAAAGTTCTGACGAAGCAGGTTGTTTTAGTGTTTAACTCTGTCTAGGTGTTGTGACGAAGCCGTCGTAGGGTACTTCTGTAGTGACGGACCCGGAAGAACTGCGTGGTGACCTTTTGGATTGCTTGGTTGTGTTGGTTCGTCGTTGTTTGTGGCGCGGAATGTTTTGTGAGTTGCAGAGCCTGACTCAACCCAGCACGGCAGTTGGCCTGCTGGTTCGCACCGTTGGTCGGGTGTGGGGCAGTGCACGCGCCTTGAGGCCAACCTGGCAATATGCCAGATGACACCACCGCAAATGGGCTAACGCGGGTGTTGTTGCATGGTGGTTCGACCCTGCATAATGCGGCTGCGAGCTGTGCGTGCAAAGGGGCAAAGGGGCAACCCCAAGTGCAGGGTGAGATGAGACCTTTGAGGCCAACATGCTTGCAGGTGTTTGTGTGCTTAAAAGGTTGACGGTGTCGCTTGTGTTGTGTCGGCTTGTTTCTGGCTTGCGTTGTTCGTTGGCGTGTGTGTGTGTGTGTGTCACAGCTCGCCGATGCCAGTGCTTGTAAGATGGTGCCCAATGCCGCATGAGGCATAGCAAGTCTCCTTCTTGACGGCGGCAATCGTAGTTGAAAGTTCTGACGAAGCAGGTTGTTTTAGTGTTTAACTCTGTCTAGGTGTTGTGACGAAGCCGTCGTAGGGTACTTCTGTAGTGACGGACCCGGAAGAACTGCGTGGTGACCTTTTGGATTGCTTGGTTGTGTTGGTTCGTCGTTGTTTGTGGCGCGGAATGTTTTGTGAGTTGCAGAGCCTTACTCAACCCAGCACGGCAGTTGGCCTGCTGGTTCGCACCGTTGGTCGGGTGTGGGACAGTGCACGCGCCTTGAGGCCAACCTGGCAATATGCCAGATGACGCCACCGCAAACGGGCTAACGTGGGTGTTGGGGCATGGTGGTTAGACCCTGCATAGTGCGGCTGCGAGCTGTGCGTGCAAAGGGCAAACCCCAAGTGCAGAGTGAGAGGAGACTTTTGAGGCCAACATGCTTGCAGGTTTTTGTGTGCTTAAAAAGTTGACGGTGTCGCTTGTGTTGTGTTGGCTTGTTTCTGGCTTGCGTTGTTCGCCAGCGTGTGTGTGTGTGTGTGCGTGTGTGTGTGTGTGTGTGTGTGTGTGTGTGTGTGTGTGTGTGTGTGTGTGTTTGTTTGTGTGTGTGTGTGCGCGTGCGTGTCACAGCTTGCCGATACAAGTGCTTGTACGATGGTGCCCAATGCAGCATGTGACATAGCAAGTTTCCTTCTTGGCGGCGGCAATCGTAGTCAAAGTTCTGACGAAGCAACTGTATTAGTGTTCAACTCTGTCCAACTGTTGTGACGAAGCCATCGTAGGGTACTTCTGTAGTGACGAACCCCGAAAAACTGTTTGGTGACCTTTTGGATTGCTTGGTTGTGTTGGTTCGTCGTGGTTTGTGGCGCGGAATGTCTTGTGAGTTGCAGAGCCTTACTCAACCCAGCACGGCAGTTGGCCTGCAGGTTCGCACCGTTGGTCGGGTGTGGGGCAGTGCACGCGCCTTGAGGCCAACCTCAGATGACACCACCGCAAATGGGCTAGCGCAGGTGGTGGGGCATGGTGGTTCGACCCTGCATAGTGCGGCTGCGAGCTGTGCGTGCAAAGGGGCAAAGGGGAAACCCCAAGTGCGCAGTGAGAGGAGACCTTTGAGGCCAACATGCTTGCAGGTGTTTGTTTGCTGAACAAGTTGACGGTGTCGCTTGTTGTGTGTCGGCTTGTTTCTGGCTTGCTTTGTTTGCCGGCATGTGTGTGCGTGTGTGTCACAGCTTGCCGATACCAGTGCTTGTACGATGGTGCCCAATGCGGCCTGTGACATAGCAAGTATCCTTCTTGACGGCGGCGGTCGTAGTTAAAAGTTCTGACGTAGCAGTTGTATTAGTGTTTAACCGTGTCTAACTGTTGTGACGAAGCCTTCGTCGGCACTACTTCTGTAGTGACGGACCCGGCACAACTGTGCGGTGTCGTTTTGGAAAGCTTGGTTGTGTTGGTTCGTCGTGGTTTGTGGTGCGGAATCTGTTGTGAGTTGCAGAGTCTTAGTCATCCCAGCAAGGCAGTTGGCCTGGTGGTTCGCACCGGGGGTCGGGTGTGGGGCAGTGCACGCGCCTTGAGGCCAACTTGGCAATATGTCAGATGACACCACCGCAAATGGGCTAGCGCGGCTGGTGGGGCATGGTGGTTAGACCCTGCGTGGTGCGGCTTCGAGCTGTGCCTGCAAAGGGGCGACCCCAAGTGCACAGTGAGAGGAGACCTTTGAGGCCGACATGCTTGCAAGTGTTTGTATGCTTAACAAGTTGACGGTGTCGCTTGTTTTGTGTCGGCTTGTTTCTGGGTACTTCTGTAGTGAGGGACCCGGAAAAGCTGTGTGCTGTCCTTTTGGATTGCTTGGTTGTGTTGGATCGTCGTGGTTTGTGCACGGAATGTCTTGGGGCAGTGCACGCGCCTTGAGGCCAACCTGGCAGTATGCCAGATGACACCACCCTAAATGGGCACGCGGGCGGTGGGGCATGGTGGTAAGACCCTGCATAGTGCGGCCGCGAGCTGTGCGTGCAAAGGGGCAACCCCAAGTGCACAGTGAGAGGAGACCTTTGAGGCCAACATGTTTTTAGGTGTTTGTGTGCTTAAAAGGTTGACGGTGTCGCTTGTGTTGTGTCGGCTTGTTTCTGGCTTGCTTTGTTCGCAGGCGTTTGTGTGTGTGTGTGTGTGTGTGTGTGTGTGCGTGTGTACAGCTCTGATAGCAAAGGGACCAAATCCGCAGGGGGGTACGGCTCTCTGATGCTACCGTACCCAACGAAGCTATGCATCAGAGAGGGAAGCCAAGCCTGATCAGCTTGGTGTACCTGCGATTCAGATGGCAACCAGGCCAAGCCAAAAACCTGGCATGTCGAAAGATGATTGAAGAAGTGTCAGGCAACGAGTGTAGGAAATCGCTCTAGCTACTCCCACCATGGAGTTTGCAAGTGTGTTCTCGACCGCCATTCTGTCAAAGGGCCGGGCGTAGCAACTTGAGTCATTACTTGATTCAATTGATCGAGACCTTGAATGAAGTGTCTTGATTCGACAAATTCCTGCATGCCGTTGTTCACTTGATTGATTCCTTGATTCAACTGGACTGATTCCTTGATTCTTTTCAACTTGATTGATTCCTTGTTTGATTCCTTGATTGCATGAAGCCAGGACCCAAGCCTCAATGGGGCAGGACCCTTACCCCAGACGACGCGTTTTTTTTCAAGGGTACCATGACGTGGCTGCGGCGTTGACCTGCGAAACGTCATGGTGACCCCCAGACAACGAATTGCATGCTACTTCCCCCAAAATGGGAAGTAGCTGTGTGTGTACAGCCCTGATAGCAAAGGGACCAAATCCGCAGGGGGGTACGGCTCTCTGATGCTACCGTACCCAACGAAGCTATGCATCAGAGAGGGAAGCCAAGCCTGATCAGCTTGGTGTACCTGCGAGTGAGATGGCAGCCAGGCCAAGCCAAAAACCTGGCATGTCGAAAGATGATTGAAGAAGTGTCAGGCAACGAGTGTAGGAAATCGCTCTAGCTACTCCCACCATGGAGTTTGCAAGTGAGAGTGTGTGTGTGTGTGTGTGCGCGTGTGTTTGTGTGTGTTTCAGATTGCCGATTGCCCAATGCAGCGTGTGACATAGCAAGTGTCCTTCTTGACGGCGGCAATCGTAGTTAAAGGTTCTGACGAAGCAGGTTGTTTTAGTGTTTAACTCTCTGTCTAACTGTTGTGACGAAGCCGTCGTAGGGTACTTCTGTAGTGAGGGACCCGGAACAACTGTGTGGTGTCCTTTTGGATTGCTTTGTTGTGTTGGTTCGTCGTGGTTTGTGGCGTGAATTTGTCTTGTGAGTTGCAGAGCCTTACTCAACCCAGCACGGCAGTTGGCCTGCTGGTTCGCAGAGTTGGTCGGGTGTGGGGCAGTGCGTGCGCCTTGAGGCCAACCTGGCAATATGCCAGATGACACCACCGCAAATGGGCTACCGCGGGTGGCGGGGCATGGTTGTTGGACCCTGCATAGTGCGGCTGCGAGCTGTGCGTGCAAAGGGGCAACCCCAAGTGCATAGTGAGAGGAGTCCTTTGAGGCCAACATGTTTGCAGGTGTTTGTGTGCTTAAAAGGTTGACGGTGTCGCTTATGTTGTGTCGGCTTGTTTCTGGCTTGCGTTGCGTGTGTGTGTGTGTGTGTCACAGCTCGCCGAGACCGGTGCTTGTAAGATGGTGCCCAATGCAGCATGTGAGATAGCAAGTTTCCTTCTTGACGGCGGCAATCGTAGTTGAAAATCTGACGAAGCAGTTGTATTCGTGATTAACTCTGTCTAAGTTTTGTGACGAAGCCGTCGTAGGGTACTTCTGTAGTGACGGACCCGGAAAAACTGTGTGGTTTCCTTCTGGAATACTTGGTTGTGTTGGTTTGTCGTGGTTTGTGGTGTGGAATGCCATGTGAGTTGCAGAGCCTTACTCAACCCAGCTGGTTCGCACCGTTGGTCGGGTGTGGGGCAGTGCACGCGCTTTGAGGCCAACCTAGCAATATGCCAGATGACACCACCGCAAATGGGCTAACGCGGGTGTTGGGGCAGGGTGGTTAGACCCTGCATAGTGCGGCTGCGAGCTGTGCGTGCAAAGGGGCAAAGGGGCAACCCCAAGTGCGCAGTGACAGGAGACCTTTGACGCCAACGTTTGTGTGCTTAACCCTTGGCAGGGTACTTGTGCAGTGACGGACAGGAAAAGCCTGTGTGGTGACCTTTTGGATTGCTTGGTTGTTTTGGTTCGTCGTGGTTTGTGGCGCGGAATGTCTTGTGAGTTGCAGAGACTTACTCATCCCAGCACGGCAGTTGGCCTGCTGGTTCGCAGAGTTGGTCGGGTGTGGGGCAGTGCACGTGCCTTGAGGCCAACCTGGCAATATGCCAGATGACACCACCGCAAATGGGCTACCGCGGGTGGCGGGGCATGGTTGTTGGACCCTGCATAGTGCGGCTGCGAGCTGTGTGTGCAAAGGGGCAACCCCAAGTGCACAGCGAGAGGAGACTTTTGAGGCCAACATGCTTGCGGGTGTTTGTGTGCTTAACAAGTTGACGGTGTCGCTTGTGTCGTGTCGGCTTGTTTCTGGCTAGCATTGTTCGCCGGCGTGTGTGTGTGTGTGTGTGCGCGTGTCACAGCTTGCCGATACCGGTGCTTGTAAGATGGAGCCCAACGCAGCATGTGACACAGCAAGTCTCCTTCTCGACGCCGGCAATGGTAGTTAAAATCTGACGAAGCAGTTGTATTAGTGGTTAGGTCTGTCTAGCTGTTGTGACGAAGCCGTCGTAGGGTACTTCTGTAGTGACGGACCCGGAACAACTGTGTGATGACCTTTTGGAAAGCTTGGTTGTGTTGGTTCGTCGTGGTTTGTGGCGCGGAATGTCTTGTGAGTTGCAAAGCTTTGCTCCAGCACAGCGATGGTGGTTAGACCCTTCAAAGTGCGGCTGCGAGCTGGGCGTGCAAAGGGACAACCCCAAGTGCACAGTGTGTGACATAGCACGTCTCTTTCGTGATGTAGTAGTGTTTAACTCTTTCTGACTGTTGTGACGAAGCCGTCGTATAGGGTACTTCTGTAGAGACGGACGCGGAAAAATGCGTCTTGACCTTTGGATTGCTTGGTTGTGTTGGTTTGTCGCCGATTGTGGCGCGGAATGTCTTGTGAGTTGCAGAGCCTTACTGAACCCAGCACGGCCGTTGGCCTGCTGGTTCGCGCTGTTGGTCAAGTGTGGGGCCGTGCACACGCCTTGAGGCCGATCTGGCAATCTGCCATACCACCGCAAATGGGCTAGCGCGGGTGGTGGGGCATGGTGGTTAGACCCTGCGTAGTGCGGCTGGGAGCTGTGCGTGCAAAGGGGCAACCCCAAGTGCACAGTGAGAGGAGGCCTTTGAGGCCAAAATGCTTGCAGGTGTTTGTCTGCTTAACAAGTTGACGGTGTCGCTTGTGTTGTGTCGGCTTGTTTCTGGCTTGGGTTGTTCGCCGGCGTATGTGTGTGTGTGTGTGTGTTGCCGATACCGGTGCTTGTAAGATGGAGCCCAACGCAGCATGTGACATTGCAAGTCTCGTTCTTGACGGCAGAAGTCGTAGATTAAGATTCTGGCAGAGCAGTTGTGTTACTGTTGAACTTTATCTATCTGTTGTGACAAAACCGTCGCAGGGTATTTCCTGAGGCCACCCCAAAAGCACAGTGACGACGTGCTTGCAAGTTTTGTGTGAAAAGTTGACGGTGTCGATTTTGTTGTATCGAAATGTTTCCGGCTTGCGATGTTCGCCGGCGTGTATACCAGTGCTTGTAAGATGCTGCCACCATGCAGCGTTTGACATAGCATTGACGGCGGCAGTCGTTAGTCAACATTCTGACGAAGCAGTTGTATTAGTGTTTAACTCTGTCTAACTGTTGCGACGAAGCCGTCGTAGGCTACTTCTGAATGACGGACGGACCCGGAAAACTGTGTGTCGACCTTTTGGATTGTTTGGTTGTGTTGGTTGGAATGTCCTGTGAGTTGCAGAGCCTTACTCAATCCAGCACGGCAGTTGGCCATGCTGGTCTGCCTTGTTGGTCGGGTGTCGGGCAGTGGGCTTGACACCGCCGCACATGGGCTGGCGCGGGTGGTGGGGCATGGTGGTTAGACCCTGCATAGTGCCGCTGCGAGCTGTGCGTGCTAAGGGGCAACCCCAAGTGCACAGTCAGAGGAGACCTTTGGTGTTGGTGTGCTTGAAAAGTTGACGGTGTCGCTTTTGTTGTGTCGGCTTGTTTCTGACTTGCGTTGTTCGCGGCGTGTGTGGCACAGCTTGCCGATACCACTGCTTGTAAGATCGAGTGCGACGCGGCGTTTTACCAACAAGTCGCGTTCTTGATGGCCGCCGCCGTAGTTAAATTCTGACGCAGCGGTTGTCTGAGTGTTTAACTCTGTCTCTCTCGTGACGAAGCCGTCGTAGGGTACTTCGGAGTGACTGTGCTTGTTCTGATGGACTCAGAACAATGGTGTGTTGACGTTGTGGTTTGCTGCTTGGTTGTGTTGTTTCGTCGTGGTTTGTGTGGCGCAGCATGCGGTGTGAACTGCGGAGTCTTACTCAACCCAGCACGGCAGTGGGCCATGCTGGGTCGTACCGTTGGTCGGGTGTGGCGCAGCGCACGTGCCTTGCGGCTAACCTGGCAACATGCCAGATGACGCCACCGCAAATGGGGTAACGCGGGTAGTGGGGCGTGGTCGGCGTAGTGGTTAGACCATGCGTAGTGCGGCTGCGAGCTGTGCTGCGCTTGCAAAGGGCAGCCCGAAGCTCGCAGTGAGAGGAGACCTTTGAGGCCAACTTGCAAGTGTGAGAGCACTTGAAAAGTCGGCATCGCTTTTGTTGTGTCGACTTGTTCAGGCATTAATTTGTTGTTCACCGGCGGACGTGGTGCAGCTTGCCGATTCGATGCTCGTAAGATAGTGCACGTCACAGCGTTTATCGTAGCAAGTGCGTTTGACGACATCGCACGGTGTGTAGGGCGGCAAAGTGGATTTTCGCGCCATCAACTTAATGACAGCTGCACACTCATGGCGCTCGGCGATCCCGATCCTCCCAGTCAGTCTGTCCGCGGGCGAAACGCCAGATCTACAGATCGAAGACCTTCGACTGCAGCCCATGGAGCAATACAGTCTTCCAAGCAGCACATCACGGCACCCGAGCGCCAAAGTACTCTGGTATCTTCCATGACAAGAAAACCCGAGGCCCGAGACCACGACATCTTGAGCCAGGATCGCTTTCCGCTTGATGTGTTTTTTGCATGTTGGGAGAAGTCGTCCATTGATCGTGACTTCTAGGTTGAGACTGCAGCTATCTTGCTCCATGTTCAACCCCTCTACTTGCCGTACGGGTTCGCTCAGGGAAATGCTGATTGCAACCATCGGCCGCACTTGCATATCTTGGAGTGTTTGCTGCAGCAGAGGCAAGTGGATTGAGGCCACTGTAGCCGTAAACCGGTGAAAGCCAAGACAAATGTATCAACATGTCTTTCCGCTGCTTTATTCGGAGCAGGTGACGAAGCTGATAAGGAGTTTGGCGACCACCCCCGCAGCGCGCAATCATGAACTTTGGCCGATGGAAGGCCGTTATCGAGAAGTTCCCGACTCCCACTGGCGCTCGGCCGTGGCCGAGGTGGCCCAATCGCAGAATTGGAAGAGCAACCGACGATCGTGGTGGGCCACACCCAGATCCCCGAGGAATCTTGCCGAACGCGTCTTTTGAAGGGATTCCCGCACCCATCAGGAAATGGTAACACGAAGACCAACCCCAAGCGACGTCCAGGAGAAGATCACGGACGACATGGACTCCAAGGCCTACCCGGCGGTGCTCTGGAGATCCTGCCCCGCTATCCTGCCCAAGGGCCCAAAGGTTGCAGAGCGGTTTGTGGGCCCCCCGGCAATTGTTGGAGCGCCGGTGAAGAATGGTAACACGCACACTGTGGTCCCAGAGATTGAAGTCCAGGCAGCATTGTCTCCAAGGTGCTACTGGCCGGAGTGGTTGAGGAAGCGGATAGTCGCATCACTCCCCTAGGAAGCTCTGGTCAATCCATGCACTCCTCCATGGGTGAACACTCCGTAGGTCGCAGAGATCTGTCCATCCTTACTCCATTCGCCATGCTGGATAGTTCACTTCTCGGACTTGCAGGGTACAAATGATCCAAGAAAAGTCACTCCAATCGTAGCGTCACCGAAGCGAAGAGATTCAGTTTACGTTACGAAGTCGGTCGCCTTCTCCTCGGTCAAAAACCTGAAAGCTGACGCAGTTGAGGGCCTTGGTCCCTTGGTCCTAAACCGCGGATGCACTCTGCATCAGTAATGCGCCTAGTACAGCACGCAGACCCACAACACGGCGGACGGCGGACTTCATTTGTGCTCAAGATCGCCCCAGGTGACTCTCTTATCTTCGATCCTGCTGCCGACTTTGGCTCCCTTGATCTCGTCGGACTGGTGGATGCCCCATCGTTGAGGTCGCGGTCGCACTGGTTCAAAATCCTGACGAAGTGTGTGTATGTGTGTGTTGACCTTTTGGGGTTTCCTGGTTGTGTTGATTCATTGTGGTTCGTGGCGCAGCATGTGATGTGAGCTGCAAAGTTGCAAGGCCCTAGTCAGCCCAGCGCAGCAGTTGGCCATGCTGGGTCGCGCCGTTGGTGAGTTGAGGGCAACTTGTCATTTTGCCAGATGACACCACCTCAACTGGGCTAACGCGGGTGGTGGGCATGGCGGTTCGACCCTGTATAGCGTGGCTGCGAGCCGCGAGCGCAAAGAGGCAGCCCCAAGTGCACAGCGAAAGGAGACCTTTGTGACCAATACAATCAATATAAATATGAGTGCGCTTGAATATGTGAAGCGTGGCGTCTTTTCTCGTGTCGGCTTGTTCTGGCTTGTGTCGTTCCCCGAAACCCTGTCAATGTGAGATGGCGCACATCGCACCATTGGACATACTCGTAGCAGGTTTCGTCCTTGACAGCGGCAGCCGCGGTTAAAAACTCTGACGAAAGAGTCGTAAACGTGTTTCACGGGCTCAGGGGGTACTTCTGTAGGGACGTTGCTTTTCTGACGGAGCATTTGTGCATTGACCCTGCGGATTTCTTTGCTGTGTTGGTTCGTCGTGGTTTGCGGTGCAGCATCGCACCGCACTGAACCATGCTGGGCTACACCGTTGGCAGAGAGGTGGACAATGCACACGACTTGCCATTACCTGGGCTTTCTGCCAGATGAAAGCACCGCAAATGGGCTAACGCAGGTTGTGACGCATGGTAGTTAGATCTTGCATAGCCTTCATGGCCATGTAATACGGCGCACGAGGTCTTGTTGTTGATGGAGGCAGTCGTTGGCAAAAAGGTTTGACGAAGCAGTTGTCAGTTGTCGCCAATTTTGCCACATGACAACACGACAAGGGGGCTCACGAGCCACACAGGAAATTCATGTTACATGCCCGTTGCGCACCCAGCGTGGTGTTCGCTCTTTGTGGCTGGGATGTGCTCTTGTGGGCCAAGAGTCTTACCATGTGCAAGTGGTCATCTCGTTTAGATTCGGTTTTTTGTGGCGCCATTGCCAGGTTCGCATGCTATGTTTAGCACGCCACCACCGCGTCGAGTTTCATGTTGCATCTTGAAGCTAGCGTTTCGACACAGTTTTGTTCCACCGGTGGTGATATGTGGGCGATGACACAGATCATATAATTCACGCCAACGCATACCCCGGATTCAAAGGCCAAAAGCTGGAGATGTCCATGGGCGGCGTCTTGGTGCAGGAAGTGTTCCACCTGAAGGCGGAAGTTTGTTTCTTGGCGTTCCATGTTCTACCGCAGTTCTTTGCGATAAGCAGTATATGGTGCACCGGTATACCTGGTTTTGGGATTGCAAATAGGAGTCTAGGTCCAACCTAGGTTCGAGCAATGGATGCTATCACAAAAATGTTGGATTTGGGGATGGTTGCTAGGGTATTATAACGGCTTCTCTGCAGCTTGCGATCACTTTAGCTGAAAAGTTTCTTGAGCGTTGGGATTTGGCCAGTTTGTTATCCGGATGTCGTGCACAAAAGCATCGCAAACCAAGCTTTCTAATTGGGTTCATATCATGTAGTACCTTCTGTAGCAAAGCCGACATGTCGAAATTTCATATGTCGTCGCAGGAGATTTACTTCCAAGTCTATACCACTTCAGTATAGAATCGTTTTGACGGAAGCCCTGCTTGTCTGTACCTTGCGTGTCTGTAACCCTAAGGCCTTGACCCCAAACCCCTAAACCCCAAACCCTATAAGCACAGAATTCTTAAGCCGATCCTTCAACGAACTGTTGCAAGCGGTGAGGAAGAAGGCAGTGCAGATGCCATCTTGCTCGTCGATCCGAGCGGGCAGAACAACCTCGCCGTGAATCAGGCTTGCTTTGGGAGAGAGTGTCGGGTTCAGGGTGCAGCGGTTTCTGGTTGAATGAACCAAAGCTGAGTGTATTTGTGTTGAAGTATCTTGTGCAAAAATGTGCAGTACAAGCACCATGCTCCCTATGCCATGCTATGCTAGTCCTTCAAGACTAATTCTTGAGTTCGGGCTCAAGGTGCGCAGGTCACGCTGTAATTGGAGGAGCTTGGGCTTGAGAGCTAAGGTTTTCAGGACCGTGCGATTTTCCACTCTGCCTGGGCAAACTGACTCGCAGCCTGTGTCTGTGCCTGCCCTTGGCGGACGAGGTTTGGTGACAGCATAATGTAGGGGCCTGATTAAGAGACCTTGGGTCTTCATTCGGGTTCTAGCGAGAGGACCAGGGTCTTTGAATCAGCTTTCTACCATAGACCGCATGTCAGGGAGCAGATTAGTGGCCCGTCATCCCAAAGTTCCACTGAAACCCGCCGAATGTCCTGAAGCCCAAAACCCTCTCCCATAAGCCGGTAAACAGCTTTTGGGGAGATCTGCAAGCAGCATGAAAAGGGCCCCTTAAAACAATCACCGGTAAAACCCTAAACCAACCTAAACCCTTCGTCCGATGTCAGCTGTACTGACCCCCAGGCTTGTCACAAGCTTGCCGTGAGCGTGTAATATCGAGATCGGATCATTCGTAATCGAATTCCCTTCTGAGGCCGATATATTAAAAGCACCCCAAAACCCAAAACCTCATTCTGATTGCCAAGGCCCCTTTTTTTCGCAGCCCCCTTTTCATCCGGAGGCCCCGATTGGAGGGATGAGCAAGACCATGAGATCAGTTCTCCCTGGCACGGACAAGGTCGGCCGGACCTTGCCCAACCAGCTTGAGGCTTTACATTGGGATGTGGGGAGTTTCCGAAAGTTAGGGGTACCTTTTTTGGAGGGTCCCTATAACAAGGATCCTACTGTTTAGGATACTATATTAGGGTCCCCTATTTCCGGAAACTCCCAGATGTACTCTTGGGTATGAGTCGCTTGCCCTTTGCTCGGCTTCGAAGCTCCGAGTAACGCTGAATGAAAGATATCAAAGCACTGAGGGCTCTTAGTGTCTGTGGATCTGCTTCGCATTGGTTCAGGGTTGAGGGCTTCAAGGTTGAGCTCTGGTGGTTTAGCGACTTGCGTACTGCGCCCCTGCAGGCATCGAATACCTTGGCTCTGATCGGTGCCACCTACCCCATCCCAGCAGGTGGCTGGGATGGCTTGCATTCTGTGTACCACCGGAGCGCAGTCCTCGCGATGAAACAGTTAGCAAGTGCTGTGTTTGTACCCTAAACCCTCAACCCTAAACTCAAACCCTACATTGTAAACTCTAAACCTAAACCCCAAACCCTGAACTCTAAACTCTACACCCTAAAGCCAAAAAAGCTTCTGAACGTGACTTCTCCGTTGATTTCGCCAGGAAAGGCCGGATCAGCCCGGCACTCGGTCTGTTTGCTTTGGGAGCATCTCAGAAGTTCGAAGAACATCTCTAAGTCCTAAAGTTTAAGGTTTAGGGTTTGGGGTTGTGCGCCCTAACGGAGGGGCCTTAAAATTAGAATAGCGTTTTGGGGTATATTACATTCCCCTATATCAAGCCCTGAACCCGAGAGGACAGGGTCCGGACAAGCAAAGCCCTGGACTCAGTGCCAAAGGTCGTGCGATTCTATTCGCACTTCCTGAGCGGTGCAATGACGAAAAACAAGCAGGCCCATGGGGGACGACGGCCGCGTCAAAGGGGTGCTTCTGGGAGGTACTATGAGGGGTGGTACAAAGGGTTTCTCTAAGCGCTACTAAACAGGTTCCGAAAGGAGTTCCGGAATGGTTCAGAGATCTGGATGGGCAAGCGGCGTTGCGCGCGGCCTTTCCGTACTACGGTGAGCTTCTTTTCATAGATGTTATATATTGTTAAGGGTAATGGTACTTGTAGTGGTAATGGTACTGGCACTGGCAATGGTAATGGTAATAGTACTAGTGGTAATGGTAATTGTGATCGCAGTCGTAATATTAATAATGTCTGCGTAAGGTGTATCGAGAAGAAGCTGCTGCCTCAGTAGAGGCAGGTGTCTCTTTGTTGAACCTTCGTAACCACCACACGGAAAGCTGGGTTTTGGATGGCGTTGTGTTGTCCGTCGTGTTCTTCTACAGGCGAGGCTGGGAACGGAAATGATTTGTGGCCCTTTCAAGCAAAGCTGTCCGCACCATCGTCTTTTTGCCTTGAGGCACCTGATTTTATCAGTTTTCTTCAGGGTCAGCGCGTGCAAAGGGACAGCACATCTGCTGCTAGTACGGCGGTGCCTATTTATTGTGGCCATGGATTCATCGTTTCGTGTTTGTAAACCATAACCGATGACCTTCGTAGAGCCCGTTATGCAACAGAGCGCTTTGCACCAGCAGCCTGCAAGCGCCAGGGATACGCCCTGAACTTCTCGCTCGGGAAAGCCCTGCATCAGCTCGGAACTCGAATTTCAGGATTTAGGGTTTGCGGCTTGGGGTTTAGGGGTAGGGCCTTAGGGTTGAGGGTTCGGGGTTTAGGGGTTTCAGGGTTCAGGGGTGCAGGGTTCAGGGGTTTAGGGTTTAGCATTTGGGGCATCAGGGCTTTTCCATTTGCTGCTAAAGAGTAGAAGTGCAGATTAGGATACTGGGTTCATGCAAGGATAGAAGAAAGAGTCTTCTCTCTGGCGCCTCTTATCCGGAAATGCCCCACCCAACATCACATGAGGACGCTGACTTTCGTGGAAGACGATGAAGCACAGATGCCGGGCGAGACACCAAGTGATGCCGACATGTTTCAACACCGAAACCCCGAAATCCGAACCCTAAGACCCAAAAACATATTGAAGGCCTTGAGCTCTTGTTTAGGGCTTATCTGGGGCGGTGGAAGATGCACCGACGAACAAACCTGCTGTGCGGTAGCAGCTGGGAGGCAGTCGGCTTTTGGCCATCCAGGGGGTTTAGAACATTGGACCAATGCTCAGACGACATTCGTTGAAGCACGATCGTTCAGACCCATTAGGATCCTTGAAGCCGGCGTTTGTGGAAGTCTCAACGGGGCCAAGTCTTCTGAGCGACCTGTTGCCATGATGCATCCGGCTGGTTCAAAAGCAGGTAATCACAGTCCCGCTGCGACTTCTTTTCAGACCCAGTGCATGCTTGTAGTTGGTCTCGGATGCCGGCATCTGCACCTGCCGCGTTGGCGGCAAGTCTCACGGCTCACATCCTGGGGTGAAATGACGCGTCAGCTATTGACCTTGCGGGCAGCCCAATTCCCCGATGCTCTGGCGCAAGAGTTATCTGCCACCCAGGCCGCCTATGTTGGTGATCCGCTTTTCGGGCTTGAAAGCACTCTCAAAGGTCGTGTGCTGCAGCAGGCCATTGCGGAGACCTTGTCAAGCTTGGATTTTTCGACTCCTGTACAAGAGGCAGTGCCCGGCTTGTGCGTAAATGGCAACACAAGAGCAACACACCAGAGTGAGTTTGACTTCATGCATGGCGAACGCAGGGTGGAGTGCAAAGGGACGAGCTTGGCCTGGTCAGCAAAAGGACATTGGCACGCCACCTGGACGAGAATCAAATTGGGCAAGGCCCTTTTCGATGATTTGTTGCTCGCTCTTCACTCGCCAGGTCGGGTAGATGTACTACGACACGACGGAATGGCAGGTGTCGCAACTCAAGGAGTTCGAACGGAAATTCATGGTCATGCGGTCAGGGTGCATGGCAGCCGTGGGCTGGAAGACCCGAGCGAGGCTTGCCAAGAGATTGTTCAAAAGATGCAGGAGGCCCCCAATTCTTGCCACCATATTGGGAGCTTGCCGACTGACAGTGGAGTTATTGAGCGATCTTTGGCGAAGGAGAGGGCAAAAAAGAGAAATTCCATGTCGTCTTACTGGTACAAAGGAATACCACTGTCTGACTACAGCCCATCTTCACGTGGCCTTCGCTTGGAAAAAGTGGCATGTGCGATCGATCGGATGCTGCACCCGAGCAGCACCTTCAGTCGGACCTTGCCGACCTTGGAACAGCGACCTGGTGCGCGGTGCGGATGTGCTGACTGGGCACGAGATCGCACGCAAGTAAAGTTCAAGTCCTCAAGACTGAGCTGGCACTGCACAAAGAATGTGTGGAGGGCACACTTTGCTGGTATCAAGTTTGCTACCCGCAGTTTTGACGAACTCTGGCTTGGCCTGTATAGCCCCTTGGGTTTTTATTTGTTTCAGTACTCTGGCACGATTGGGCGCTCAACGACAGGTGCATCAACAGATGTTGCGGGCCATGACATTGTGGTATACGGGCCGAGTCATGAGGAGAACCCTCTTGCTGCCTGCGAGGTAATAGTGCGGAAGTTGAAAGCGAGTGGCTGCGAGCTGCTTGCCACCGTTAGCTGGTGATGAGCCCACATTTCCACTTGCATAATCTGTGCTCGTGTTGGATACAATGTTGCATACAGAAAAGGTCGCCATTAAAGCTCAGTCCAGGCTTGCATGGAATCATCTTGCGATGCCTGCCTGCCAGGTGAGAAGCTGCCAGAAGTCTGTCGGCATCTTAGACGAGTCAAGGGAGTCAGAGGCGAAGCGTTCAGGATGCTGAGTCCTTTAGGTGTCTTGCTCGTTGGCCAAGAGGGACACAAGAGTCAGAAGAAAGAGGCTCCATGGGCTAAATCTGCCGACCAGTACTTTGGAACCAGCTAGGCCTATGTGATCGGAGCTTTGCCGATCTTTCTGTTTGTATCCCGAACCTTGGGATTGGACTGTGTAGACCATCCAGAACTCTGCAGTGGAGCCTCGGTCGCATCGTGCGCGTTCTGGACTGGGGACAGCTTCGCTGGCGAGGCCTGTACGTGCTGTCGCTAGCCGAGCTGAAGAAGGTTTTCGACAAGTGCGCCGAGGCATCCATCTAGCAAGACAGCAGGCTTTCACTGAAACCTGAACTGGTTCAGCTTCAGGAAGGTACCGAAGCATTTGGAGGGTGGTAAATGCCCCCACCTTCAGTAACTAGCAGAAGCATAACCAGTGGACAGTGATGCAGATAATCACAAACCTGCTGAAGAAACCTGATGAGCATAACAAGATGACGGCGAGCATCATGGTGGTACTGTTGATGATTGAGGAGGATGGTGATGACGACCGCGGCGATTGTTGTAATGATGCGACCAGTATGACCGTGCTCATGGTTGTGATGGTTGTTGTCGATATACCGCCTTTTTTGACACCGACCATTAGACGCCGTTGGTTCCGGGTTTTCAGGCTTCGAGTGCTTGCTGACTTTGGAGGCCACATCTCCACCTTCGAACGAACAGTTAAAGTTAATGCCTTGGCTTTGATGATGCGAGGCTAATCCTTAATCACCAAGCCTATGTAGAGGTTTGCATAGTTGATGGTTATAACATTATATCACTTTGCTACAGCCCCTACATAACTATACGATACTGTACCACCAGGCTGTTCAGTGGTACACTTTTTTACTTTCAGGTTTCTGGGTTCCTATTATACAATAAGAAGCCTAAAAAAGGTACATACTTTTTCCCAGTGGGTTACTGAACAGCCTAGACCATGATATACCCCCCCCACCCCGAGAGCCCGACAAGGCGGGCATCCTCGAGGGCGCGTCCACTTGGGAGGCCGGCGCTCTCCGGGGGCTTCGTTTCCTGGAATGGTGCTGTACTTACCTTTGGTTAGTAGGGAATGGTGGAATGGGGTAGAATTGTAACCACTATTACTACCATTCTTAAACTCCCTACTAACCAAAGGTAAGTGTAGGGTGCAGGGCTTGAAGCAGGGTTCGTGGTGTGCTGTTTCGGGTTCAGGGTGACGTCGGTTCCTTGCGAATGCACGTGAGAGTGTGCAGCGGTTGGCCATGCCACCGGCCGAAGAACACCGAGCAACCACTGAGTCGGCACTACCTCAAACTACCAAACCCTACTTTTTTGTAGGTTCGTCTTATAAACCCTAGTATGGAATTTATAGGGACCCTACAAAAAAGTAGGTTTTGGTAGGTTAAGGTAGAGTTCAGCAGAGAGCTTGCTCAGGAGGTGGAGAAGAAGTCGGAGCTCTGCTTCTCAAGATGTCCGATCCCCCGTCCCTGCTGCGCTGAAAGTATGGAGTTCCGAGGTTATGAGGCCCTAAAAACTAAACCCTAAACTCTAAACCCTAAGCCCTAAAACCCTAAACTCGAAGCCCTAAGCCATAAACCCTAAAATCAACTTTTACCGAGGTCCGGATCCAGCCTCCGAGCCCAAGGAGGTCGTTCTGGAGCTGTGCGGGGCTCGGCCCCGGTGTGAGGGATTGGAACCCTTAAAGGGGTGTAAAAAGACGAGGAACCCTTAAAAGAACCCTTAAAGGAACCCTCAAAGGAACTCTTGAAGGAATCCTCAAAGGAGGCCTTAAAGGTGTCAGGTTTTCAAAAAGATTCCAAAGCGCCCTTAACTTAAGCGTTTAGGGTTTAGGGTTCAGGATATAGGGTTTAGGGTTCGGGATATCCCTTTTCAAACTCTGGAGTTTGTTGGGGTTCAGTTGAAAAAGACTCCAAAAAGCTTGAGAAAAGGGATGTCTCTTGGATTTCAAACTCTGGAGGCTTTGGGGTTTGGGCTTCAGGGTTTAGAGGGTTTGGGTTTAGAGTGTCTTGTTTAGGCTTCATGGAATCATGGAGTTTAGGAGTTTAGGGTTTGGGGAGTGTGGGGATGTGCTTCCAGATTCGGGGTTTCGGGTTTACGGCTCAAGTTTGCGCTGAGGCTTCCAGCTTTGGGCTCTCTGATGGGCGCCTGCAAACCCTGATAACAACCCTCTATAGTAGCCTTTGAAGGAACCCATATATGCATTCTCAACGGAACCATTAGAGGGACTCATATTTTAACCCTTAATTGGCTTGCAAACCCTGGAGCGCTTCGCCCATCGACCAAAAGCACGCGATCGGTCATACATAGACATCTGGTCTATGATTGGCCTGAACCCAATAGTAAATCCTACTCCCGAAACCCCAAACCCTAAAGCCTAAGCTCTATACGATCCGCAAGCTCCACGCCTGAAGCCCGAAAAAGGAATCCTAACGACCCAACCCTAAGCCCTAAACCCCGAGACCCGGAATTGCAGCTTACTTGGAGGATCATGGGGACTTAGCAAGTATATACGGTTATAAGTACTTTAATTGGGTCATAAGCAATTGTAATTACAGTTTACTGCATTTTCGCCTAATAATACGTAACCCTAATTACTACTGGGTTTAGGGTTTAGGGTTTAGGGCTGTTGATGGACAAAATCCTGCATTACAAATTATAAGGAATGTACCACAGTTCCCATAGTTTAGAGTCCTTAGGGTCATGCAGGATTTTGTCCATCAGGAGTACGTCCGAGGATCCTTCAAGTCGGATCCTTAGCTGCTGTCGCAGGCGACACCGCGTTCGAGCGCCGAGCCACTCGGAATGGCCGCTGCCGCGGGCACACCGGGAAGGGCTTAAGGGAGCTTGTCTCTACGAAAGACTGTGTATGTATATATATATATATATATATAGAATATATACACACATTATACAAATAGAAACAGTATTAAGTTTCATTTAATTAAAGTTGTATTGTATTATGTTACTATACATTGTATGTTGCATGGTGGCTGTTGCATCGCATTCGTTTTGATCGTCTGTTTCTCTGACTCACACGCCATACCTTTCTATCCATTCAAGTAGTTCTGACCAACTAACTAGCTGACCGACTGACTGACGGACGGACTGACTGACTATAGTATAAGGGTCTGATTAAATAATTACAACTAGTATCCCCTTGCGATCCCCAGTCTATTGTTTATATAGTGTACCCCAAAAGAGTTATTGGAATTATTAACGCCCCTATACTAAACCCTTATAGGAGCAAGTTTACATAAGCCCTAAACAAAAGCCCTATCCTACTTACGGACCTATCGAAGCTTGTTTTGGCCCCTATAGCAGCAGAGTTTGCAAGTATGGACCAGCTTCCCTGTCTTCAGATGTTGCGCATAGAAGCTTGGAGGCTTGGGTTTGGGGTTTCGGGTTAGGGTTTCGGGGGTCGGGGTTCAGGGAGTTGCAGAAAGCCAACTTTCACCGACAATGAAGCTACGGTGCACTTTTCACTGATGACAGTATGTAGATGGCACCGAAGAAGGAAGCCATTGCAAGGGCACCCTCAGTTTGAGCAAAGGATTGCCGAACGAATGCATCTGCTCTGTGCTAAAGACGTCAGAGAAAGGACACCTGACATATGGAAAAGCATTGCAAGCATGCTGAGCTGGGTCCCTGGCCAGGACTTGCCGACTCGAGCATCTGAAGTGGTGACGTTGACTGCACCAGAGAGCCAGTGAGGTTATGTGATATGTTCCATAGTGTACGTTGTAAACCATACTGTATTTTGCACATCACAAAGGGACACAGTGCTCCCAAGGGCAAAGTGACAGGTGGTAATTATGTGTGGCGGAACTTGCCGCTGCAGCACCTGAGCACCTCTGGCCCACACCGGACTGCCTTTTGGTTCCTCCTGGTTTAGATGTTGCTTTTTGTGAATTTAGTGTTACTTTGCTTCCTCATCCTGCAGCTGAAGATTGCGATACTTAAGCTCCACCTCGGCAGACCAGAATGCAGTTCGAATGTTTCTGCCAAGCAGAACCAGCCACCCCCAACGGCTCGCGAGGTGTCCTCCATCAAGAACTTCGTAGTTGATTATTTGGGTGCTGCGCCTACTTGAAGTAAAGTAGGGTAGGGTAGAGTAGAGTATAGTAGTAGTAGTAGTAGTAGTAGTAGTAGTAGTAGTAGTAGTAGTAGTAGTAGTAGTAGTAGTAGTAGTAGTAGTAGTAGTAGTAGGAGCAGCAGCAGCAGCAGTAGTAGTAGTCGTGGTGGTAGTAGTAGTAGTGGTGGTAGTAGTAGTGGTAGTAGTAGTAGTAGGTGTAGTAGATGCTGTGGTAGAGTATAGTATGGTATAGTAGAAGACAATATAGTATAAGTATAATATGGGGTGCATCTAGGGTTTCCGTGCCTCTGTTGGACTGGAACGTCGTGAGCTCCGGGACAGTTTTCGCTTTTGCTCATGCACAACCTCCTCATGGCGTCGGTGCTGTAGTTTGAAGTCTTCGGTTCATTCATGTGTAGATCTGTCGATGCTGCGGAAGCTTCAACACTTGTGCGAAGTACCCTTGCAAGCACGCTTTCCGTCAGCCTGTGCTTTCCTCAGAGTACCTCTTCCTGTACACATGCGATGCCGCAGTTTATCTCCAGGTCTTGAGGTGCAATTAGAGCGCAATACAGCAGTGCTTGGATGCCCGAGGCCCAGCGAAGCGGTCCCATGTAAAGCCTATAACCCTAAAGCCCAGGGGAATGTCCGTTTGCATGTCGCTCGATGTCGATGGCGGGATGTTGCGCACCCTTAAGGGCAGGCTTTCTTGGCCAGAGAGTGCCGGGAACACGGCCCAGGCTTCATAAGCTGACGCAGAAGCCACGGTCAGGGACTTTAGAGTGCCTAGTTAGGGACATGGAGCTAGAACCCAGAGAGCTCAAAACCCCGCTGTAAATTCAGGAATATGCCTTCATTTTCAGGCGCTTTATATACCTCTTGAGGCAGATTTCTTGAGGCGTCTCGTGCGAAAGGGGAGGTTGTATGGGCTTGAAGCTTCATCCATGCATGACGTCCTAAACTTTCGGCCCTTCCTCCTGCGTGAGGATCGCAGGGCAGTAGTGTGTAGCTGTGAAGGGCACTTATGCATAGTTGCAGCTACCATACCCTCACCTGCAACCCGACTGACGAAGCCCCCATGCCCTCCAAATGAAACCTGCGCCCCAAGTAAAGATCAAAGACCGTAAACTTCAGGCTTTAAGCCGCTCGGCAGGTAAAGCTCCTGTCAAGCTTAGAACGGCCCTTTGCACAGACCTGAAAAGTCAGTACTGTTTGATTTCTTGCAGGATCCTTGTCTTGCATGGTTGGGATCCGAAGGAAACGTAAGATACCCAAGAGCAGGAGCTACGTAGAATGGACTGTTATGGGTCGATTTTTTAGAAGCTGGACTCCTGAAGCCCTTACCCCTAGGCCCTCAGGCCCCAAAGCCTCAACCCCCCAAGCCCTAAACCGGAAAGTTCAAGCCCTAAGCCCTTGACCGGCTGGACAGCTTCCCTGCCCCCTGGCCTCTGCAGCAGCTTTTTCGCGCGTTGACGACCCAGTTTTCGTGGCCGCGCCCCGTGAATGTTCAGAGCGAAAAGACGCCAAGCAGTTTAGGAGTTTCTATGGTCTCCTTAGGATTTTTTTCTTAAATTTTCGTTCATAGAAAACCCAAGAGAATATCCAAACTATTATTTCAATTATGGTTTTAAGGGGGGGTATAGGTTTAGGGCTAAGGGTTTCGAGGAAGAGCCAAGGCGATAGGTCACGTAGTGACTTAGCATATTCGGTAGCCTAGTTGTTTCGATCACAGTGCGAGCTTTAGCGAAGGGGCCTTTGAGCGTAACTCATTGTAGCAGAGAAGATCTTAAGACTCAAACCTTTTCCCCCTCAGTCCGGAAGCCCAAACTCTAAGCTCGTGTTGAGCATGTCGGAGCAAGTGAGCATATGCTCAGGCCGTGCAAGATGGGACAGGATCCGCATTGAGATCTGCAGGATTCACTTTATTGCGGCCCTTCAGCTTGCATCGTTTGCATCACGATCAGAGCAGCTGCACTAGTCTCACTAGTAGCAGTAGTCGCAGGTTGTGCTGCAAGCAGTGGTGTCGATATTCGCACGCGCGAACACTCAACTGCCAGACGCAAAACCTTACGAACCAACAAGAACCACCTTCTAGCCCCTTTAGAGGAATTGCACAACAGACCATACCCCCATGCCCTATTCCAACTATGAATTATGAAGGCCCTCATACATTTATGGAGCAGCCGCAGCTCCTTTAGCCCTCCTCTTGCCATGGCCGAGAAGGCTGCAGAGCAGGTGGTGTTCTGCATGGGGGGTTAAGGCGGCTTAAAGGTTCAGGGGTTGAGGGTTCAGGGGTTGAGGGTTCAGGGCTTCTTGGTTTTGGAACCTGTTTCTAGAAACTACTATATGGTATGGTTCAGGACATGTCAGACAGCTTAAAGGCACATGTTTCGCAGATCCGGCTTGGTCTGGCTGGTGGAGCCTCCAGCCACAAGCCCTCCAAAAGTTCATAACTAGGTAGGGCTTTGGGACATTTTATGTTTTCTTTTATTGGGCTTAAGAGGAACCTACCCTTTCCCATGAGCCCCTCTCAGATAAATAAGGATGCTTGCTGGTGCTTGGCACATGGCAAGCCAAGGCATGCATTTACACTGAGTTCTTGGACGCTGATGCTATTATCAACGGTGGCAAGAGCTCAAGAGCAGCAATGACGGCACAAAAAACACAATGTACATTCATAGCGTCATCTGACCCTGCTCATCATGAGAATCATCGTCATTTTCATCATCATCATCATCATCATGATCAGCGTCACCTCAAAGCCAACATCCGCAGCCCAAAACTCCGAACTACAAGCCGCAGTTGGTGTCCAGAAATCGAGTGATCACTGCAGCAGCGCACAACCAGAAGTGCAAAACTGGGCGAGTACAAACCCTGAGTGATCCGAAGTGACCCAGGTTTGAGGGGTTGGGGTTTGTGCCACCCCACTCCTGCATGCAGCAAATTAAGGCCAGAACCCTCAACCCTAAACCCCAAAGTCTAAGCCCAAAACCCCGAACCCTGAATCCACCAAGGAGCCCGTAAAGATCCCTTACAGGAGCCCTTATACATCCCTCAAAGCACCTTTCTCTCGGTACTTTGAGAGGCCAGAGCTGGCGCGCAGATCAGAGGGCACATCGCCCCTGGGCACTTGCGTTTCGGGTGTGTTTACAATTACAGGGTTTTTTCGGTTTACCTCAGAAAGATTTGTAGGGTTGTATCTGGCCGGCAATGTTTTATAGACGGTTCCAAATGGGGCTTCATATGGTTTTTTCCAGATTTAGGTTGGGCTTGCGTCTTCGAGTCTTTATTCTTGCTGGTTTTGTGGGCCGCTCGGTGTTCTTGGGCGGATGCAGCAGGCAGAAAAAACATTTTGGCAGAGTCATGATCTTTCCCCTTTTCAGCCGGTGAACAGGTGTTGCCTTGATGGTCTCTTAGCAGATTTGTTGGGTGCAGGTTTTACTGGGTCGGGCCGGTTCTTCTCGTGTCTCATGAGATTTTCAGGTTTTCGATTTTGGGTGCAGTGTTTGGGGTTGATGTTTTTTTTGTTCTTGGGGAGATACGCAGGATACATGTTTGCTGGTTCCTCTACGCCTTTCTGGGTTGTCGCAGTGGTATGTATCTAGGTTTCTCTAGCCTTTCTTCTCTCCACACCCTGCACCCCTACTTAAAGGATCATGGGACTTAGTAACTAGGGTTCTAATTAAGGTAACTATGTTTATAATCACTTAAAACCCCAATTAAGGCGGTACTTATAACCATACTTGCTAAGTCTCATGATCCTCCAAGTAAGCCCCAATGCCTCGACTCTCTGGTGCTTCTTGAGGTCGATCCTGTGGCGCGGGACAGGTTTGAGGTGCACTTGGCCTTCCAAGTGTCTACTCGGCCTAGGCTTTGATGCTTAAGGTTACGTAGGCGCGGTGCTTTAGTTGTATGCTCTGTCCTTCGTATTGTTGATGTTATTTTACTTACTAGCGTTTTAGGGTATATTTAGGGTTACCAAAAGCAACGGTGGAGGGGGCGAAGGAGGGAATTTTATCATGGATTTGCCGCCATTTCTTGAGCGTTCAGCTCCGCTAAGCGTCGGAAGTACTGTGCCTTAAGGTTCCTCAATATGACTATACTAAAGTCGTATAGCCCAAAACTTTATGTTAAGCATTAGGACCGCTATCAGACCTACAGAGCCTGTCAAGGAACCCTTTCAAGGAACCCTACTCCAGTTCATTGAGACCACTCTATCAAAGCCTGCAGAGCCTTAACAGAACCCACCCAGAGAGCCCAATACACCTTAATTAAGGAATGTGGCTTAAACCAAAATATGAAGCCCTATGTAGTTTAGGCCAAATTCCTCAATTAAGGGGTATTGGGCTCTCTGGGCAATTTCAACCCTAGAGGACCTCAGGCACTGTGTATCTTTGGAACCCAGTTGAGTGCAGGGTTTGGGGTTTAGGTTTTGGGGTTTTGGGGTTTGGAGTTTGGGTTTGCAGGACCCCTTGACCAGCCTCAACCTTCATCCCTCAAGCTTAAACCCTAAAGTTCAAACCGTAAACCCTACTGTAGCAGGGAGGAAAAGGGCCCTCAAAAAAGAATGCCGTAAACCCTAAGCACTTAAGTCTACGCAGGTCTTGACACATTGGGGCTTCGAGCTCCTCTGTTTAGCCAGGGTCTTTGTGCTCATAACTTTGACGCCTTCAGCTCCTTCATCTCGGAAGTCTACGGTTTAGGGTTTACTTAAAGGATCATGGGACTGAGTAACTAGGGGTTACAATTAAGGTAACTATGTTTATAATTACTTATCACCCCAATGAAGGTAACCATACTTGCTAAGTCCCATTATCCTCCAAGTAGGGTTTCGGGATGACAAAACCCCAAACACTGATCCCCAAGCTCCGAACCTTAAACCCCAAAACATCCCGAATTCACAACTCGGAATCCCGAAGCGCTAAAGAACCCTGGGGCTGGATCTCTGAACAAGTCGGTGTCGTGGCCGTTTTGGTCTATGCGTTTTGCAGTACTCTTGCTCTCTAGCGCGGCCCCACCCCAAGAGCGATGAGGGCCGCGAGAAGTTTGAAGTGCCTTGGGCTTTGATTTGAAGTCACGACTTTGGGTTCGGGGTATCATGGTGGTCGCCAATGCTGCAGCACCAGTTGCTACACGATAGACAGTAGATTGGCGGGTGTGTGCGTGTGTGTGTGTGTTACAAGAAGTTGGTGACCTGTCATGACTCCTGCTTCTGCTGCTGCGGGTGCTGAATATGAAGAAGAAGCATAAGGTTGGTTGTTGCTTTTTGTGACGGTAATGGCGACGACCTGATACTGCTGCTAGTGCACTGAGACTGTTGCCAAGAAGTTCTTGAACCTAAAGCCTTAAACCCGGATCCAGATATCTTAAACCCTAAACCCCGAAACCCCCTAAACCCCTAAACCCTAAACTCATAAACCGTATCGTCTCTTTGAAGCCTCAGGTGGCCAAATCTTAAGGCTGGTACCGGCCCATGAAGTTGTGGACAACCTTCCTATACAGGTTCGAATGTTGTGAATCTCATATGTTCCAAAGGCTGTCAAAACAGGCTTCATTGACATAGGGCCAGAATGATTGACATATAGGGTTTTGGGGATGCATATATATATATATATATAGTGAGCATGCCATAGTATATAGCTATCCAGGGACTGCACGGGGATACTAATTCTGTCGATTCCGGTCGCTAGACTAACTGGCGCTGCCATGGATATCTCATAAACTCTCCGGCCGTGGGGCTGCACAGAAGCTCCCGGGCGATTTGAGGTTTGGCCTTGCAGGTTTGATGGTCTTTGCTATACTTTTTTTAGACATACTCTGGGATACTAAGCTTTATGCTAACATGTGCCGCGGCATACTACAATATACGGTTAACTTACTTTAACCAGCTATAATATGCTATAATATACTTTCTGTATAGTATATTTTGCTACAGTATGCTAAGGCATGGTACATAGCACAGTGCATAGAATAGCGCTGGACGGCATGGCATAGCATAGTGGCACATAGCGGCATAGCATGGCATAGAGTACAGTACCGTAGATTTCTACTGTAGGAAAGTGTGGCAAAACTAGTCTAGTATAGTACAGCACAGTACATGGAGTGTGGTATAGTATAGTATAGCATAGTATAGGGTGGTACAGGATAGTCCAGTGTAGTAACGTGTAGTAGAGTAGAGTAGCGTAGGGTATGTCTGTAAAAAGCACAGTATCCCGAAACCCTAAACCCCTAAACCCTAAACCCTAAACCCTAAACCCTAAGCCCCTAAACCCTAAACCCTAAAACCCTAAACACTAAACCATATCTTGATCCAGCGACTATAAGAGCACTGGCTTCCCAGGTGTTTGCACACGGTGTCTACGCCCGAATCGCTCCCAGACGCTCGCCAGAGTATGGGTTTGGGGTTCAGGGTAGGTGTTGCAGCATTCGTGGCTTGTTCCAGGTCAGCTTGCCAAAGCTTAAGCTAGAAGCTTGAATAACTAGTAATATTCTGTCTCAGGGTCCCTGTTTGCAATCATAGCATTCTAAATTACACCCCAAAACCCTGTTCTAACTGTTAAAGCCCCTGCATCGAGTGCAGAAGTTTTTTTGTTAAGTCTCGTGTAGGAAAGGGACGCGAAATCTCAAGCCGAAATCGACCAAGCTGGACCTTAAACATTCCTCTCCTGGTGCTCTTCACGGTTTAGGGTTTTAGGGTTCAAGTTTAGGCCCTAAACTTTAGGGTTTGGGGTTTTTTAGTGGTTCATTTCTCATAGAGCAGCCCTAACTAAACCGTCTGGAACTCAAGCAAAGTAGAAGTTGACTAGATTCCGAGGAATATGCCTTGAATTATGTTGTAGTGCCGACTATATCTTGAAGGATATTTCTGTTTAGGGGTTTGGGAATCCCCTGGTAGGACGCTGCTAGCAACGCTCACAAGAGTACATTTTCAATCTATGCTCGAGGCCGTGTGTTGCTGACTAAAGGCCCCTGTACCAGGTGGCATGTTCTAAGTTTTGAGTGGTTGTCAAAATTATGGTCACTTTGTGGGTACCCTAAATATTAGGCGCCGTGCTATCATATGGACCCCCCAAAAGCGGCCATGATTTTGGGACCATGATTTTGACAACCACCCTTTTCGCCCACGGGTAAGCAAGGACATTGATAGTCCTCGAGTACTCTCGCCGAAGTTCGCACAAGGGGACCTTGCAGCTTGGATGTGGAGATTGATCTAAACTCGAGTTTTCTTTCGCATCCTGATGCAATGGAGAGGTCTTAGACGGAAGCCGTTCAGCACATATCCCTGTGCAGAGTTCGCTTCCTTTCGGTGCTGATCTGGGGGCGACATTAGTTCATTGGCCGTGTGTACCGACTGATTGAACTTCTTGAGATGGACCGACTGTGGTTTGTGAGCAGTGGGTCTACAAGGGCCTCCTTCTAGGGCTTGGTTGTCTCAGGTGCGTGGACCCTAGACGGGGCGTAGTGCGAATCTTTGCGCAGGGACCCGTGCTCTATGGGACTGAAACACAGCTTTCACCTTAAGCTATAGCCTCCCAAACACTGACCATGCAACCTCAAGCCGAGAGCTCTAGAAAACCTAGCCCCAACCGTGTCAGAAGCCGTTGCCGGAGACAGCACGCAGCCTTTCAGCTTCGCACCGCAGTTGGTGAGCCAACGAAAATCGCAAGCGCAGTTCTAAGTAGGGCACGTAGCACTGCCGAAGCTCCGCATGCCCGGATCCTCAGTCCAGCCTTACTGCAACTTCATGCAGAAAAATTCTGCACCAAACCCCAACCACGTAAAAGCCGGTCCTGCCACTTGAAACTGATATGGCTGCAGACATGCTGTGACAATTTTCATGATATGATAGAAGTGCTAGTGCTATTTGTTTATCCCCTGCCCTGTATCGGCATGATTGACATTCCAAGTACCCTCCGGTGTTGCTCCTATTATCGTTCCCTGAGCTGTAAACCACATCTTATATCCTACACCCAGACTCATTCTTAAAGGATCATGGGGCTTAGTAACCAGGGTTATTATTAGGGTAACTGTACTTGTAGTTGCTTATAGCCCCCATTAAGGGACTTACAACCATACTTACTAAGTCCCATGATCCTCCAAGTTAAGCCAGATGTCGTGATGCCCGGAGGTGAGAATCCGCACCATCAGCGAGGAAGAGGCCTCGCGAGTATTCAAGGCCAGGGAATCCGAAGCAGAGAGTTTCAGGTGAAATATAGGCGCCTCAACAATCACCTATACTGTTTTGGGAGTTCCTTATTATAAGCATTGTGTAAGATACCCTCCAAACCATATTTTAATTATTGAGGCCCCAATATTAGGGCTCAGGACTTTGGATTTAGAGTTTAGGGTGTTGGGTTTCGGGCTCATGACTCAGATTCACGGTTTAGGGTTCAGGGGTTGGGGGATCATTTGAGCACACCTAATCATTAAGAGCCCCTTAAAGAAGACATAAACTATAACGCCGTAAACCAAACCCTGGGCGCCAGGACTCTTCTGGTAACCTGAGCAGCAGCAGTTATAACAAGCCCTGGCAGTAAACGTTCTGGTGACCCTTACAGGAATCCCTCTGTGTATATGCATGTATATGAATATATGTATCTATACATATCTTGATCCAGATCCATCTACATATGCATATGCATATGCAGACACGTACACATACACACATACAGGCTTACACACATACACACGTATACACATACATATATGTATACATATATATATATATATATATGTATGCATACACACACACACACTCACACACGCATGCGGTTGACGACATACGCTGTGCAGGCCTCTGGCATCCACTGGAACTCCAGCAAGGCCGCCCTCCTCGGCACGGTGGGCGAGCTCCGAAGTGTGAGTAGTGACTACTATGCCGCCACGAGGCTGCACGGTTTAGGGTTTGAGGTGTAAGGGATCTCAAGGTCAACCTAAACTTAGTGGCCTTGCTGCTTACAGCTGTCCCCTGATTCGCCAACTATGGTGTAGCAACGAGCGTGGACAGGGCTTCGGTGTTGCTGCAGCATGCAAAAGCTTTGGCTCCGTCCTGAGTGGCTATCTAAAAGGAAACCTTAAACCCCAAGCCCCGAATCAACCCTAAATCCCAAATTCCCTAAAGCCTAAACCCTATAGCGAGGTCTATACGCCAGATCAGTCGGACTGGTGGCGGTGGCCTCTGGCTATGCTGGAGCAGCTAGGCGGAGTTCTGGGTTCCTTTTGAAGGAGGTCTATAAAGATTACCATAAGGGCTACTATAAGGGTTTTAGGGTAGGGGCCTTAATAATTAACTTCTTTTGGGGCCGGTAGTGCTTGACTTAAGCCAGAAGTAGCATCCTTCGTACGATAATTCAAGTGCGAGCCAAGTTGAGACTGCGACAAACCCTACAACCCTAACCCCTAAAAATCCTGAATTTGGCCCTAAACTATTTGTAAGCCCAAGACCCTCACGGCAATCTGCGTTCAGAGCCCACTTTGTCATTCTCCGGGCGTTGGCTAAGGAGGGCCGATGGGACATCGGTCCGACGCCCAGGTAGCCGGGAGGCGCGTCCCCCCCTCGTCTCCTCCCGTGCCTTCCTTGAGGAATGAGGAATTGTGTAGGATTTAGGGTTTGGGGTTTAGGGGTTAGGGTTTAGGGTTTACGTGTAAGGGAGAGTTTTTTTATGGTAAGCATGCCGCCAACGCATCCCGAAGTTTGCTGCATCTCGGAATCTTGCATCGAGTTTCATGCGTGCCCCACCGTTACGGAGTTGCAAGCTGCTGTGATCATGCTGCTATAAAAGAACAACATAGTACAATATGACATAACATGATATGGCGTCGTACACTATAACATAGTACCATTTCACATACTATAACCCTTAGGCAGAAATCCCTCGCTGAGTTTTCTGCCCGGCGAAGAGGTGATGATCCGGTGTGTAGGGTTACGCCGTGTCTGCACCTAGCCTGGACCGGTCAACCCTAATTGCCTAAATCATGGGTGAATTCCTAAGCCTCCCAAGCCTAGTTCGCTGACTTCCTGAGTTTCTCAATCCTAAACCCCGAAACTCTAAACCCTATGCAGCTCCCTGAATTCCGAAACCCTAATCCCTAACTCCCTGAATTCCTGAACCCTTGCCAGGGGCCCTTCTGCGAGGGTCAGCTCGTGAAAATCCTGGAGATGAGCGAAGAGGCGCTCGGTAGCCATGCTTTCCTTACCTTTGGTTAGTAGGGAATAGAAGAATGGTAGTAATAGTAGCTATACTTGTACCCCATTCCTCCATTCCCTACTAACCAAAGGTAAGTTTCGGGTAGGTTCAGGGTTTAAGCGTTGAGCGGTGGGTTTCGGGTTTAGGGTTAAGGGCTCAGGGTTTGGGGTTCCTTGTAATGTGGGGTAGAAAAACTGGGGTTTAGGGTTTAGGGCAAGAGCATTCCCGAATAAAGAATCTTTTTCACCGCCACAAAAGCCCAAAGAGCACCCCGCACTTGGAGGTTTCATAGGTAGTTACTTGCAAGTAGGGCTCCTCTAAGGGATCTATAAGGGGATCTATAAGTCAATCAGGGTTTTATAGGAGGAGGTTCATAGATAGTAATAAGTAGGGCTTATAAGTTACCCCTGAACCTCCAAGTAAGACCCATACAAAAACAGTATACACAATCGATAAAGCCCTCAATTGGTCCCAGAAAGATGCTTCTCTAACTGAAAGGACTAAAGCAAGTTCTAGACTCTTAGATCTCCGGTAGGGCTTGATCTGGTAGTGCTTGAGGTCGTATATAAAACCCCATATATTCCAAACTCCTTGACACCCTAAACCCGAAACCTTGGATACTGCCCCCACTCAGTAACAGTTGGATAATATTCATTTTATAGATATATTAGGCCCTTAATAGTAGCCCTATTATAGACTGTTAGTGTATGGGGGCAGTATAACCCTTAATCCCTGACACCCTAAACCCTAAACCCTTAATCTTTGACACCCTACTAAATTTTTAATCCTGGACACCCTAAACCCTAAACCCTTGCCGCCCTAAAACGCCCCAGGAGGCCGAGGGGATCTGCCTGGCCTGGTCCGCCGCCATGTCGCCAATAGCCGACTGGGGCTGGCCGGAGCACGAGGCTGTTGGGGGTTTTAGGGTTTACTGCCCTCTTTGATGTGTCGTGGGGGCTAGGGTCTATTATTGTTATTATGATCATCATGCCGTGTTTTTCTCTCCTGGTGAAAGCGGGCGTTCTTAGGGTTGCAGGATGCGCATGGGTGCGCGAAATCACCGGAGACCTTGGCGCAACTCGATGCGTCGAAGTCAAAGTCCGGAACCGAAGCCCTAAACCCTAAACTCTAAACCCCAAACCCAAAACTTAAGACCCCAAAACCTAAGCCCTAGCCTTAAACCCCAAATCAAACCCTAAACCCTAACACCTAAACCTTAAACCCTGAAAGCTAAGCCCCGAACCCCTAAACCTTAACACCCTGAAGCCTCTGAGGTTTAGGGTGTTAGGGTTAGGGTTGAGTCATTCCCAGAGACTCCGAAATCCCTGAATCAAGGAATATACCTTAAATCATGTTAGGGATCCTACTATGATTTAAGGAACATCCCGTAGTTAAAGTACATTGGAGTCCCTGGGTTGAGGCCTAGAAGATCGGGGCTTGGGGTCGAAGCTTGGGGGAGAAGCTTAAACTAGGGGCCTTAGTACTTCGAAGCACTAGTCCTTAGGGTTTCTTACTGTAGCTATAGTAATAGGGCTTTAATGATGCGTAGCACCATTTCTTCGGGTTCCTTACTGCAGTTATAGTACGATATACCCCCCTCAAAAAAACCTTATGGTAATGATATTCGGCCAGGGTCCTAAACCCTGAGCACTGGAAGAGCCTAGCATCCAGGACCCTAGGCACACATCCTGAAATGCAGCGAGCTTTTCTGTTTTGGTTCAAGTTCAACTCTTGAGTTGCAGTATTTGGTGTCGCATGCGTCTGTCGCTCTGTGCTGTGTGGCTCTAGCTTAGTGTATAGATTCTAGCACACTCAAGTAAGTACTTTCATCGACTGATCAAGAGAGCCGTGCTGCAAGGCCGTTTTCTCTCCCAGGGAGTTGATCACTATCGAAGAGGACCTCGTCAAAAGTGGTTGCATGAGCTTTCCGGGGGTCTTCGGTCGCGATGTCGTGGTTGTTGCTATAGCAGCAGCAACAAAAAAAGCTGTAGCATGAGTAGCAGCAGTGATGGTGGTCGTCGTCCTCGTCGTCTTCGTGAACCCGAAACCTTAACGCTTCAAGCCCTCAACCCTAAGCCGCACTACGAGTTGCTTCCAATGGTAGCATGGTTGCGGCTGAAACTTAGACCCTGGGTGCACGGTTTCCCAGCTCTGAGGCCCAAACTCTAGACTCTAAACCCTTCAATCTCTACTGCGTATCCTAAATCCTGAGACTCAGAAACATCCGAAGCCCGAATCCATAAACCAAGCTGTTCCGTATGCTAAGCCTCAGGCCTTAAACCCATCTCTACCATCAAGAGCCCTAAACCCCAATCCAACCTATATCCTAGACCAAGCTCTGCCTAGCCTAGCCCCAAAGTTTCTCGGAGTCGGGTTTATAGTTTAGGGGTCTACCCACAGACTCCAAAACCGCTTAATTAAGGAACATGCTTCAAATTATCAAAAAGGGCCCCAATGAGACTTAGGGCATATTCGTTGATTAACTGGCTTTGGAGTTGGTGGGTACACCTAAACCCCTAAACCTTAAATCAAGTGTGTGTGTGTGTGTAAGCTTTACAGTGCAGTGGCCTACGTCCCTCACTGGGATGGCTTGCTGCACCAACGGGCCGCCGAAGCGGGAAGAGAAAAGAACGCGCACCTTTGCTGTAAGCGCGGTCGGCCAACGCAGCCGACTCGCAAAGCCACTGTGACTTCCGACAGGAAGCGAGAAAAACCCGAGCCTAAGCAGCTAGAACCGCAGAGGCACCTAAAACCAACCCCTCAGTGAGAAGCGCCAAAGAAAGCAAGAGCCCTTTAAGCACGATCAGCCTGCGCAGCTGACCCCAACGCCTTTGCACCTTCCAGCTGGAAGCAAGAAAAACCCAACCCTAAGGGAAAAAACCCAAGAGGGCCAAACACAGAAGACCCCTCTAAACCCACAGCCAGAGAAAAGCTCTGGCGCAGGCTTGCTGCATGCACAACCGGGCGAGCCCAGCTGGCATATCTGCACAAAACACGTCCGAAAAGCATGAAGCCAACCAGACACAGCCAAAATCCCTCTCGAAGGCCAATGTAAGAGAACGACGCGTCGAAGCTCATGAAGACCAGCGAACCTAAAGCCAACAACCCTAGAGGCGAGAGCCTAAACCAAAGGGGGAAGGAACGGGCAGGTCAGGCATCAGGGCTTGGCGGGCCAAAAGCCTAAACCTACGCCCTTTTTACCCTGAACCCTCCTAAACCCTAAAGCCTTCTAATCCTAAACCCTAAGCCCTAAACCCTAACCCTAAACCCACCCAGGACACAACGAGGTCGGCTCAGGCCTGGTCTGCTCCGATGGCCGCCGCCCCCTGGCCGATGTTCGCAAGTCCGAAGCCCCGTAGGCGAGGTCCATAAGGGTAGTGTAGGGTTTTGGGCTTGGGGTAAAGAGGGTTTAGGGTTTAGGGTTTAGGACTTAGGGTAAAAAGGGTTAGGGTTTAGAGTTTAGGGTATAGGGCTATGAGGGTTCAGGGATGGATGGAGTTGTGCTAGTTCAGGGTCCCCTTTGCATGCGCGCAAGTACTGAAGGGCCAGCAGGGGGTCCCAACTGAGAAGTATCTCCACCCTTTCCAAACTCCTGAACGGGATAGTACCCTTCTGATTCAAACCACCTTGGTACGGTGGCGGTATTTTTTGCTTATTTTTTTTCAGTCTTTTTTCTTATTTTTTTTTCTGTTTTCCTCGTGGCAAGCAAGCAAGCCAGCAAGCAAGCAAGCAAAGCAAGCAAGCCAGCAAGCAAGCAAGCAAGCCAGCCAGCAAGAAAGCAAGCCAGCGAGCAAGCAAGCATGCAAGCGTGCAAGCAGGCAAGCAAGCAAGCAAGCAAATGCGCAAGCAAGCAAGCAAGCAAGCAAGCAAAGAAGTAAGCAAGCAAGAAAGGAAGGAAGGATGGAATCGTTGCAGCCTCCTGTTATTAGTACCTACTACCTACTACCTACTACCTGCCACCTACCACCTACCACCTACCACCTACTACCTACTGCCTACTGCCTCTTCTACCACTACTGCTACTACTACTACTACTACCACTAAGCGTCTCGGCTCGCCTTGCCTCGCCCGGGGTCCCCATGAGAGTGTTCTTTTTCCACTTCAGCTTCCCATTTCCATCGGTTCCGGTTGCACTTCAGGACTTTTGATATCTCTGACTAATGACATGTCAGCCATGGACCTGTGTGCCCCCCATGGACACAACAAGATCCCACTCCGCGCTACGTGGTGGAGGTGGGAAACTGCTCAAGATGTGCGGGCTCTGCATCTGGCTACTGAGTACTTATGTATCGGATTACGTGGCTTGCCGATATCAGCCAGGGTGCACCTTCAGAACCTTTACGGAGTCTCCTGGCTGGGATCCTCTACGTACTGTATCTGGCAGGAAGCATGGTTATGGACACCAGCAGAGCATAGACCGGCCTTCATTGCACGCACATACAACATCAGCCCGGCATTTGCAGACAGTGTGGTGGATGGTGCCTATGCTGCTAGGATTGGCCGTAGTGAGGATCTTGACGCCATGGACTAAGACTGCAACGACACTCCCCTGCCGATACCAACGCCCACCGGTGCCGACAAGTCCCAGTTTGTTCCGGCTGGTATTCATTAGCCTGCTGCTTCTTGGAACCCTAAATTCACCAACCCCGGACCTCAGTAGCCTCAATGTGACTACAGATCACTGCCTGGCCAACTCCCTGTCAACTGGGACCCTATGCACAGCCACGGCCTCAGACTCGCCCCTGCCACGGCTTTGCTATCAGGGAATACCAGGTTGCAAGACCCAAAAGCCACAGCTACTCTGGAACAGGGCAGCCGCGATTCGGGTTACCTTAAGCCCCCACCTCAGCTACCCTCCCTCCTCGAGTGCCCCTACACTTAGTGGTAACAGGAGGTTCCCCTCCGACCCCCAGCTCTCTAGGCCCAACCCAGCTAAAATCGGCAGCTATCCCAGGCCTGTGGCCGCACCGGCTCCTGCCTTGCTGGAGGCCAGAACAGGCTGCAGGGACACACAGGGTGAGCTGAACAGCACGACGTCAGCCCTTTGCCAAAATAGGTTCATCTCACTGTGCCGGAGGTTTCCCCCTCCGACCCTCCCCAGCTCCCAGACCTTCACATGCTGTCACCGGAGGTTCCCCTCCGATACCTGCTCTGACCTGTCAGGCCATACCCAAGTTCAGCGACAGCAGCCGGCACTAAGCGTCTCGGCTCGCCTTGCCTCGCCCGGGGTCCCCATGAGAGTGTTCTTTTTCCACTTCAGCTTCCCATTTCCATCGGTTCCGGTTGCACTTCAGGACTTTTGATATCTCTGACTAATGACATGTCAGCCATGGACCTGTGTGCCCCCCATGGACACAACAAGATCCCACTCCGCGCTACGTGGTGGAGGTGGGAAACTGCTCAAGATGTGCGGGCTCTGCATCTGGCTACTGAGTACTTATGTATCGGATTACGTGGCTTGCCGATATCAGCCAGGGTGCACCTTCAGAACCTTTACGGAGTCTCCTGGCTGGGATCCTCTACGTACTGTATCTGGCAGGAAGCATGGTTATGGACACCAGCAGAGCATAGACCGGCCTTCATTGCACGCACATACAACATCAGCCCGGCATTTGCAGACAGTGTGGTGGATGGTGCCTATGCTGCTAGGATTGGCCGTAGTGAGGATCTTGACGCCATGGACTAAGACTGCAACGACACTCCCCTGCCGATACCAACGCCCACCGGTGCCGACAAGTCCCAGTTTGTTCCGGCTGGTATTCATTAGCCTGCTGCTTCTTGGAACCCTAAATTCACCACCCCCGGACCTCAGTAGCCTCAATGTGACTACAGATCACCGCCTGGCCAACTCCCTGTCAACTGGGACCCTATGCACAGCCACGGCCTCAGACTCGCCCCTGCCACGGCTTTGCTATCAGGGAATACCAGGTTGCAAGACCCAAAAGCCACAGCTACTCTGGAACAGGGCAGCCGCGATTCGGGTTACCTTAAGCCCCCACCTTAGCTACCCTCCCTCCTCGAGTGCCCCTACACTTAGTGGTAACAGGAGGTTCCCCTCCGACCCCCAGCTCTCTAGGCCCAACCCAGCTAAAATCGGCAGCTATCCCAGGCCTGTGGCCGCACCGGCTCCTGCCTTGCTGGAGGCCAGAACAGGCTGCAGGGACACACAGGGTGAGCCGAACAGCACGACGTCAGCCCTTTGCCAAAATAGGTTCATCTCACTGTGCCGGAGGTTTCCCCCTCCGACCCTCCCCAGCTCCCAGACCTTCACATGCTGTCACCGGAGGTTCCCCTCCGATACCTGCTCTGACCTGTCAGGCCATACCCAAGTTCAGCGACAGCAGCCGGCACTGGGAACTCAACGAGGACCCGCCTCTGCCGAACCTGCGTACCTCCACTTCTCAATGATCCGGAGCGACTGTGCATATCACTATTCGTCTGGCCTTCCTTCCAGTGCTGTCAGTAGCTGCATCAATTCCTTATTCACCGAAGCCTCTCTTGCTCAAAGTACCCAGGCCTCATGCCAGGACTCGGGGCCCCTACTGGAGCCAGGTCTTCTCCCTATGCCCAGGGAAAAGACACAGCGTGATTATGAGAGGGAGGCCAAGCGCCCTGACAAACGCACACGGGCGCTGCTGAAAGCTCGACAAGATGCCACTGATGTACCCCGCGAAGACTCCATACCAATTGTGCCAACTGAGCCTCCACTGACTGTGTTTGCGGCAGTCAGAAGGAGGGTAATTTCAAGGAGTCGGATCCCTCCTCCTCCTCCACGTGCTCCTGTTCGACGACCTGAACCACACGAGGAGCTTGCACCATCGGAGCATCATGACCTTGGAGCTGCGGCAACGGATGAAGAAGAGATGGTCTCGGTGGAAGTCGAAGTGGAAGGAGAAGCAGTCGTTGAGGTTCCACCTCCGGCAACGCCACCACATCCGGCCCCGACCTCTGATGCACCCGAGGCACCTCGCACCCCTACAGAGCAGGTGACTACATCTCCGGCTGACGAACCTGAAGCAGCACAACCGACGAAGCCGGAAGGAGACTCTGCAAATTTTGGCTCCAGCCCAGAGAAGGCGACGGAGAAGCCCTTCACTCCACTGCCTCCCAAGCCCAAGGTCAAGGCGAAGCCACTGTCTCCGCGTTTTGCCAGCCCAGTGGAGCCCCAGGACGAGGGCGGGGACAACCAAGCAGGAGATCCTCTAGCAACGACTCCAAGAGCAACTCAGTCCAAGTCTGGTCGCCTTCCAAAAGGGTCGATCGGACGACTCCTGCAGGAGAGAGCACTGAGGACTACAAAGGCCCGAGCCACTCGAGCCCCCAGTGGTGCTCCTGCGACGTCTTCCTCCACGGCAGTCAAGTCCAAAGCCCAGCCGAAGCGGAGGCCCGACCACGACTCTCTTATGACAACTACCATTCCTCCGGAACTGGAGGTTGTGCTTCCCACACCCTCGACCGACACACCTGGAGACGTGGAGTTCACAAGAATCGGGACCCTTACCCAGGACGAAGCGGCTGATCCTAACACAGGTCATAGACAGTGGTTTATCACGACTCCATCCAATCCGGAGCCGACGCCTGTGCTTGACATGCCAGAATGGATCCGGAAGGCACTGGAGATACGACCCGCAGAGCCGGCACCACATCCGCCGCGACCGAAACGTGCCAGACGCAGCACGGTAGACTCTGTACAGCCACCGACAGACACAGACCAGAAGCCAGCGAGTGACTACATGAAGTGCCCTGCTCATGCTAACGCTCATGAGGTGTGCCGCCAGCTGGCCCCCACCCCTGCCTGTGCATCAGCCTCTCTCGTCCTTAACAATACTGCTTCCCGGTGCAGGACCCGGCAGATGCGATCACAGCAGGGGCACTCAGTCACTTTGTTCGGCCAAGCGGGAGCTAATCTGTCACAGTCTTCACAGATGCCATTCCCGCCGTCATCACTCAGCAGACTGGAGGTTCTCCCCACCCTCCGCCCAAAGCTATGCAGTGCCCACAAGCCTATCATCCTATCCCTGCAGGGACCTCACATCCCTCTGGCTCTGACCTGTTCAGCTGCTGGACTCCCCCCGCCGCTGAGGCCTGCCCGACAGAGTTCGACACCGGATGCACCACCACCAAGGACCGATCGGCGCCATCGAGAGTTTAAGCATCATAGGGACAGAAACTCTCACCTTAGGAGTAAGCCAGTTCCTTCATGCTCTGCCTCGCACAATCTCCTCCCTCCAGCCATCTGGCTCCCATGTGCAGCCCCGCCCGAGCATAGCAAGATGAGCCTGAGTGACGACTCTAACATGGCAAACCCTGCTCCGAACAGCTCGGATCTCGAAGATTTCATTTATGGGGGTGAGGCTTCCTCTCCAGATGCCGGAGTGGGCTTTCTCTCCAATGATGGCGAAGCTGCACCGATACCTTCTACGGTTAGCCGAACAGCAAGCCCCGCTTTACCTCCCAGAGCAGGCACACCGGTGGGAGAGCTTCTCTCTCGAATCCCAGGCCACCACGGAGGTCCGCATGCAGAGATCCCCTTAGGTTCAACTGAGCCAGCTTCAGGCCTGGATCGCTCTCGCAATCGTAAGAGGCGGGGAAGCAGCGGAGACACAATGCCACGACCGCGCCCCAGCATGGCTCCTCACATCAGTGCAACTACCTCTGCAAGTGAAGGAGAAACCGCCTCCTCGGTGAGACCAACAGACGGGCGACACGAAGTGCGAGCAACCCTTGGGGATCCTGAGACGACGATAGACCATGACGATGGCTTTCTACCCGGCGATCTTCTGCCAGCATCCTCCTCCTCCTCTACTTTGCCTGAACAGACAGTGCCGACCCTAGAGAGGACAAGGTCCCGCCAAAGCACAGCCTGCGCAAAGCTGCTGGTACGCTCAGGCTTCCGATGTAGAATCTGTTTCAAAATCAGGGCCACTGCTGCCCAGATCATCGCAGACCGATGCCAGTGTTTGAAACAACCTCCAGATAGCCCGAAGTGCGTTTTGTCCAGTCAGCCACTGCCTTCCAGGCCAGCTTCAGCATCAATCCCTCTGTTCCCTAAGCCTCATGCCTGCCTGCTCAGCTCGTTATGGGTCCCGGGAGACCCCGGCATCTCCCTCTCTGCAGCAACCTTGTGCTCCCCTCAGTCCTGCGGTCAGGACTCCAGCTCAGCCGGCCAATCCAACACCAGGCCACAGCAGGGAGTTCAGGATGCACATCAGTGGGGTCAGAAGTTCCGCCGTGTCAAGCCTAAGCCCCGCTCCCACCGAGATCAGAAGCTAAAGTGGATGGTGATGCGAATAGACTTCAGAGCCCTGCTTCACTTAGCCAACAAGTACCTCCGAGCTATTATGCACAGACCAGAGATGGATAACAAGGCCCAGTCCTCTCATCCCAAACTTGTGCCTCCCACCCCCTGCAAAGCATTGAATCTGCTAAATCCCCCCCGATCAACATGCGAGTCATCACATTTGAGCCGTCCGGGTCCCAAGTCCCGGAGCAGACTGCTGGTCTACTGCCTGTTCATGCAAAGCATTCAGACCTCCACCAGCATGCCTGCAGACGCGAGGGTTGAGGGCGTAGTCACGAAGCCCTCTGGAGCTGGAATTGTCAGCACCAACCAGCCCAACATGAGATCAGTGAAGCCACGTGGAATTGACAACAATCGGATTGCAATGCCACCCGCCCGCACCACTGGTTATGAGCAGCTTACGAAAACTGGCAAAAGATCTTTTCATAGAGCCATCAAACGCGCAACACAGGCCGGCAGTACTATGTATCGAGGCCGACTGCATACCGTTCGGACCCTAGGATCTCCCACCACTGCTGCCTCCTCAACGCCCTCCACTGAGTCTTCCAGGCCAGTCCATCACCTCCAGCCTCCACGACCCTCGGAATCGTCCAGGTGGAGGATCGTCATGTGGAACGCTGGAGGCCTCACCACCGCTCGATTGGCTGAGGTTACCACATGGCTTCGCCTTACCAATGAGCGAGGGCCCCCAATCCAGGTCTGCATTCTTGTGGAGACTCATTGGGAGTTCCAGTCTGAGTGGGCCACAGAAGAATATCATGCACTCCACTCGGGATTGAACCGCAAACAAGCCGGAATACTAGTCCTCCTCCACAAATCTTTTATTAGCAGCCAGGCGATCAGATCGGCTTCCATTCTCCCTGGACGGCTTTTCCAGATCAGGCTTGACACAGAGCCTGCGATCCACTTGATAGCTGTGTATCAGACGGTCTGGGCTGATGGTGCCAAACAAGAAGCATGTATGGCCCAGCGTGAAACATTATGGACCAAACTAGCATCCACCATCCGCAGTGTCCCTCATCGGTCGCAGCTCCTTCTTGCTGGGGATTTCAATACCCCTTGCTTACAGGACCCACCCTTCGTGGGATCAAGTGTTTTGGCTACGCCCTCAGGGGTCAAACAGAAAGATCAACATCGACTACAACAGATCCTCCACTCGCACAACCTCACAGCCCTCAACACTTTCGGACGCAAGCGCCACTGCCACACATACCAATTCACCACATCCACTGCCCACCACAGAACACAGATTGACTTCATCCTAGTCAAACAACAACATGCCGATCCTGTAGCCCGCTCAGCCTGCACCATACGAGCACCTTTCGTACCTGCCTCCGGAATGCATCATCACCCACTTCATGCTTCCCTCCCCTATCCTACGGCTCCGAGAACCTCAAACAAAGACACTCCCTCCCGACTCTCAGCCCAGGAGGTTACCTATGCCCTCCGAAGCGACCCGTCCCTAGCAGAAAGATTCCAGGCCTCCGTTCAGGCCCTCTACAAGCCTCCGACCTCGGGTGACCCGGCGTCCTACCTGGACTCCGTGCTTCGACAGGCCTGGCAGGAGGTTCGACCGCTCTCAGCCCCTCCGAAAGCAAAGGCTGAGCACTCCTCGGTAGGACTAGTTCGGCAACTCTGGACTCTGCGAGCCCAACTCAAACAAGCTAGAGCACAGACCCTACTCGGCAAATGGCTGCTGGTAGCTCGACTCTCCCGCACCCAACGACTCCTCAGGAAAGCTTGCCAAGCCAAAAAGCGGGAAAGAGTGGAAGCACTGCTCTTGGAGGCAGAGCGGTCCTCGCATCCCTCTACCATCTTCGGGGTGGTCCGACAGCTGGCACCAAAGGCCCGTACAATGCGAGTCCAACTTCGGGACAAAACGGGTCGCCTCCTCTCCGGATCAGAGGAATCAGAGCATATTGCGGCATTTCTTCGACAGGTCTTCCACAGTGAGCACAAACACCAACCTCCTGCCCCTCATCCGATCGATGGAATGCACTTCACGCAGGCAGATCTACGCAGCGCTTTGGACCGCATGGCTGCTGGGAAAGCACTCCCACAAGCCTTCGCCCCAGCCAGGCTATGGAAGCTTGCCCCAGATCAGGTACTGAGTGCCCTGTTGCCCTCCATGAACCTGCAGTCATCTGCACTTGACCCGGCATGGCACAAGGTCCAACTTTATATGATCCCCAAAGTGCCCATAGTTCGCGAACCCAAAGCCCTCCGCCCTATTGCCCTGTTGCACCCTGCCAACAAACTATTGGCCACCATGATAGCTGATCAAGTACAACCCAAGATAGCAGCCTATCTCTCCTCAGTCCCACAGTGGGCGTACCTCCCGGGACGCTCCACAGCCGATGCACTGGAATCAGTCTGTTCCCATCTGCACAGTGTGAGATCTCTCATCCAGGCCAATGCACAAACCCTGCCGCAGCGCTTTCAAGGCGGGACCCCGCAGAAGCTGATAGGAGGGATATCCATAAGCCTTGATGTCCGCAAAGCCTTCGACAGCCTGTCGCATTCTTTTCTGGAAGAGGCAATGCGTGAAGCACAGTTCAGCGAACCTGAAATTTCTCTCATTCTGCATTTGCACTCGCACGCCCACCTCCAAGTGGGAACAGGCTCAGCGGCAGCCTCTGTCTTTCTAGAAACAGGAGTGAGGCAGGGGTGTTCGCTCTCTCCCATCCTTTGGTCGTTAGCAACAGGCAGGGTCTATCGGCTCTATGTGGCAGCGCTGAAAGCTGACTCTCTACCAGAAGGCCTGACCAACATGTTTGCAGACGACTTCTTTGGAAGCTGGACATACAAGAGCCCAGAAGCCTTTCGAGAATCAATTCGAGCCATAGGCACCCTGATACGCATACTGCAACAGGTCGGTCTCGAATTGAGCCTTGAAAAGACCATTCTGCTGCTAGCATCCACTGGCACAAGTGCAGCCTCCGTCATCGGAGGTTACCGGACCTACAAGAACAACGAGACCTTTCTCCATATCCCCGTAGGCCAGTCTCGAGTGCAAATCAAGGTGGTACATGCACACACATACTTAGGGGCTCGCCTCTCCTACCAGGGCTTTGAGAATCAAAATCTCAAGCACCGCCTAGCCACAGCCTGGGGCAGCTTCTGGAGACTTCATCACATTTTAATTCACCGAGCCCTCCCCCTGAAAACCAAGGTCAGGCTCTGGATTGCGTGTGTTTTCAGTGTGCTTCGGTACTCCCTCCATCACGTGGGGCTTCCGAGCCACGGCCCACAGGTTATTCGGCAAGCGGTGCACCGGCAGCTTCGCATGATAGCGCGCTCCCCAGCTCACCTTTGGCATGTTCCTTCCACAGAAATTCTCCAACGACTTGGATTAGCAGACCCCTGGAACATGCTATGCCAACAGTTTACAGGACCCCGAACCCTGGCAGTGCCGTCGCATCAAACTCTGCATCACCAACAGTGGAGTCAGTTGCTCTCGACCTCTTTCTCGCGCTCCCCCCTTGCAACCAACCCACCTGAACCGCCCCTGGATCACCTGCAGCTACCACAGGTGGGCTCTGAGCCCAACAATGGACCGGGCACGTCTCACGGCGGCCTACGATGTGCCAGTGACCGTCGAGCCCACGCTTTTAGAGTTTTGCAGTGCCCACACTGTCACCTGCAGTTCGAGTCACTGGGTGCTTTAAGAGTGCATGAAGCCAACAAGCATCCGGCAGAAGCCACAATCATCCACACCTCCGAAGCAGAAGCATGCACCCAGGCGGTATCCACTTCTTTAGACAATACCCACCATCCCACATCCCATGTTGAACCCGGCCCCTCACATTCACTCCCCTGCCTCTCTACATCACCCCCCATGACCGTCCAAGATCCCAAGACCCTTCGGGCAATGAAGAAGTATACCAGAAGGCAGGTCCAGGCACATCACCAAGAGACTAGTATGAATCAGGACCTCCCCGAGTGTCTCAAAACTGCAGATCCGCAGACGTGTTTCTCTTACCTGCATGCACGTCAAGGCCTCTGTGTTTGCCGACATTGTGACAGAGAGTGTGCCAGATGGGATGATCTCAAGATTCACATCTTCACGAGAGCCTGCTCAGTATTGTTCCCTGATGCTCAAAACCCCGTCAGTAGTCCTGCCCTGCCCAATCAGTTAAGCCCGTACTGGCACACGGAAGTACGTCGTGCAGCCAACAGAGGATGGGAGGCGGTATATGCCTCCATGAAAAAGGAAAACCCGCAGTGCTATCATTACTGTCCGATATGCGGTCAATGGTTGATACAGGCCCGTGGGCTCACGCTTCATGTCAAGGCCCACCACCCGTGGGCGCTTGATGCACTCACTCATGCCAGACTGCACTGTTACAGCTTCCGCAGGGGACTGGCCCTCAGCTCTCCCTGTAGATATTGCGGGCGCTCCTTCAAGGGTGATCAGGCCAAGCACGCCTCGGAGTGTGCAATGATTCAATGGTCTAAGTTCCTCCAAGCCCTCCTCAACCCGTCTGCACTGCCACGGCTGCGAAGGCCCCATGGACCTCGAGGGAGTGTCGAAGGAAGACCTGGAGGAGGCAGCGGCCCAACTGGCATTCCTACAGACCTCAGCACTACAGGGCAGGCGACTGGCAGAGCCACTCCACTCAGGCACCCTCCTGTTCCCGGCCCCGTCTCAGAACTTGAGCCTCCCGGCCAACTCCATTCCTCCGACCTCGGAGGTTCCACTGCGGAGCCCTCACATGGGCCCCAACCTAGCCACACCTGCTCCAGCACTCCACCCCCCGGCAGCCCAAGAGGAGGAACCGCCGAGCAAGTTTGTCCGACCCAACGACAAGGGCCAGGGTCAGGGTGGCAAGGGGCCCCCAGGGGCAACAGGCCACTCGGCGCCAGTTCCCCTCACGAGCCGCACCGTCGACTGCAGCTCCCTCGGCTCTCTCCCCAACCCCCAGCGGCAGCCCACCCTCCAAGATTACGGTTTCGTCAGCTCTGATCACACAGATCGTTCAAATGGTGCTGAGGCAGGCGGATGCCTTGAATGCCATAGAGCAATCGACCACATGGATCTTGTTTCAAGGAACGGCCCCGCCACTCACAGTGGTAGATGCGCAGGCGGTGATAGCAGCAGAGTGGAACCAGCTCAAGGACACCAACCCAGCTCAGGTGACTCAGCCATTGAGGGTAGTGCTATGGCAGACCTGGGCCTCGGAACTGATCAAGCGGATGCAGCTCTTGACGACCAGCCAGGAAAGCAGGCAAGAGGCTCTGAGGCTGCAAATCCTCACGGAACCGGACTGCTTCAAGTTTGTGAAGTGGAACTCGGCTCATCGCCGACTGGACCCAGTGGACACGATTGCCCCACTGACCTTGAAGGAGATAGTGGACATGCTTCAAGAGACCATCGTACTTTGTCGAGACGACGGTGTTCTCATCAATTATCATCCGCTTCGCAGGTTGACCCCTCATATGACAGGCTCGGCAGTAACGTTCTCCCTCAGCTTAGGACTTCGCGAAGCACGGGCTTACCGCTTTTGGACCATACTGGAAGCTCTAGCTGGAAACGCCTGTTTGCAGCTCGTGGCGACGACAATCCGTCGCGACAAGCGAGGGAGGTCACCCTTGGCCCAGTCTCTCGAGAGGGAGCTTCGCAAGCTCCAGCTGCTCTGATGCAGCTAAAGCAATTGGCCCTATCAAACTTGGCGAACAACTGTTACGCAAATGCAATCCTCTTAGCCACAGTTTGGGTTTCAGTCCAGTTCCAAGGTCCCGCTGAAGTGTTCGCCGTGCCTTCTCTTCAGGAGGACCTGGCCTCTCTCCTTGCACACAGCTCTGCAAAGAGCCCAGTTCACGTATGGTCACGATCCGTGTGGCGCAGGAGATTGCGCCACTGG